>LDKF01000012.1:45983-70478 GCA_001026735.1 Rotylenchulus reniformis
AAAAAGAAAGAAAAGGATAAATTAATAAATACCCAGAGAAATGGACCTACAGTCTCAAAATTTTTCTGTGATAATATTAAAAAAAATACAAAAGACCTTAAGTAAAAAAACATTTAGTTTCTTAGACAACAATATTGGGGACCGTCGAAAGTCGAAGCTCGAAATTCGGTTTAAAATTGATTTTTCCGAATCAGCCCTCCTGAACCCGAATCCTGGCTGTACACTTGGTTCAAAACCATGCACAAACACTCAAAAATAAATTGAAAATTATTGTAATAAAATTATATAGTTGAAAAATATGACACATTTTTTTGATAAAATTACCGAATTTCCTATATATCAGGACCCCTGGGGGTTTTATTTTTCAACCATTCATTAAAGGGGAGGTCTATTACAGAGGGTGGATAATTGCAGTGAAGAAGAATTAATACGGGAAATATGTTATAGGCTTATGCTAATACACATTCTTCGTTAAAATGGGATAATGTTTTCAAAAAATATTATATTTTTTTGTTTAGCTTCTTCACCTCCGATAACATTCCATTATAGTGAGCATAAACACTTTCATTCGCCCATTCGACAACTCCTCCAGCTTGTACTGGATCAGCGGTTCGTCAGAATGGAATGGATCCCCTCCGGCGTTGATCACAATGAGCAGCGCCGCCTCGGGATTGCCAAACTTTAGCCTTGGAAAAATATGTAAAAATTTATAGAAAAATTATGCCATAGGATCCAATTTCAAGTAATTTTTCATATTTACTCATTTCTACTCAGGGCGCTAAAAATGGCCCAAACTTTTTATTTTTAAAGTAGTGCTAGATCAAAAGAACCAAAAAAGCAATAATATACAAAATTTTATTCTAAACATTTTGGCCTTTTGTCGAATTTCCATGAAAATTTTTTAACCTTTCGAGAAACAACCAATTTTTCGCAATTCAAAAATAAAAGGCCAAAAGGTAGAGCCAAAATTTTTGCATATTTTTGCATTTTATTTTTTTGGTCTGGCAGGTGTGTTTGACTATTCCAATTGGCATTTTTGGATAAATTTTATAGGTGAATATAAAACTTTTATGCAATAAATAACTTTTTTCCAAAAAAGCTAATTTACTTTTCTCCAGAAAAAAAATATAGCTTTAAAAAATTAAAAAATTTAAAAAAAAAATTTAAATAACAAAAAGGCCATAACAAAAAATATTGATTTTGATCTTTTTCATTTTTGAAAAGCTAGAGGAAACTAGCAGTTTTTAGTCAACTGATCAAACACTCCGTTTTTACGAAACTTTTAAAGTTTTTCTATTTCGAAAACTAAAAGAGCCAAAGTTCAAAAAATTGGATGGCCAATTTTTTGCATTTTGGAAGAAACAATTCAATATTATTTTTTGTGAATAATAAAATTTTTAAAAAGGCAATAAAACATACCAGGCTTGGTACAGGCCTTCGGCCGAGGTATCCTGCATGTTGTTGACGGGCAATCTGTCCACCGAAGCGGGCATGCCAGCCTTGGCCAACATCCGTTCGTGCAATTTTGGAAGTTGCTCAATGTTATAGCCACCAATGGTGCCAATGTTCACTTCAATCTATGCCCCGAATAAAAAAGGGTTAGACGAGTTGCAAAAAATTAATTTATTTATATCTAATATGGTGGATGAAAATTTATCATTTTATTTTTCTTAAACAAATTTTTAAAAATTAAATCGAATACGATAGGTTTCGGGCGTTTGTTCTGAAATGCTAAGATGTGTCAAAAAAAATATAGCTTATTTATAAAATATAAAAATTATCGAATTAACCAAATTTTTGAACAATAATGTATGAATTGGTAAAATTTTCTTGAACTTCGAAAAACCAAAAGACCGAGAGAAAAAAATCTCTGCATAGTACTTTTTTAGTTTGCTTGGCCATGATGCCCTTTCGGGGCAAATTCATAATTAAATTTTATTTTTATATTTGTATTAGCTTTAATATTAATTTGGCAAAATAATTATTTTCCAATTTTGACCTGTTTCAACTCGGGTTCATCCTTCTCGTTCAGATGGCAAAAATAATCCTAAATATGTGCTGTTTTTTTAAGAATGGATAATTATGAGATGTACATTCCATTTTGATATCAAAATATAAAAAATCGATGGCGCTGTTTAGAAAGATTATAATTAAATTTTGTACCCAATTGTCCATTTTTTCGGTAGCGCGAAATTTGGAGACGGAAACTTGGAAAAGTTCCGAAAAATTTTTCAAAAAAATTTAAACCAAAACTTCAAAACGCAATAATTTTTAAACTTTTATTTTACCAGATTTTTTTTTTGAAAATTTTTGGACGTGTTTAAAGGAAATTTTCAATATTTTTTTGAGGTAATTTAAAATACAAAAATAATTTTTTATTGCCAAAAATTTCACCGGATTTTTTGGAGATAAATTTCCTAATAAGTCTAAAAAATATTCCTATTTACATTTTTTTAATGCGAAATTCAATCTTTATATGTACATAGAATTAAATATGAAGTTTACTATAACTTTTCTTGCATTTTAGCGGAAAAATTGAAAAATTCCAACAAATTACAATTAAGTAGTTCAAATTTCTAATTCAAAAAATTACAAAATCTTTTAATTTGATCTCATTGATTAACAGATCAAATACAAATATTAAAAATTCGCTGCTTTAAATATTTTTATTCCCTTTAATATTGGCAAAATTTTTACCGATCTCATGAGCATCAGCCCATTGGGTTGTTGGATCGTGCCCTGTTGGCTTTGTTGGTAAATTCCCAGTAATTTTCGCACAGTCTCGTCCTGCTCTGCCAGCTCGGTCAGACTGTTGGACAAGAATTCGTAGTCCGAAGCAACTCGGAAATACAAAGTCATCATGGCCTGGAATGATGAAAAGGAAGAAATAATTTAGTATGTGGAGTAGAAATTCCAAAATTCTGATTTTATTTTTTGTTGAATTATACACAATTGTTCAAGGTTTAAGAGCATCGACATTTTTCATAATTCTTATTGACAATTTTATTTCATAAAATCTCGAATTACCACTATGGAGAGAAAATTAGTATAAAATTGTTTATTTAAATGACATTTTATAAGAGAGAGGTTAAAAAAATTAAGCTCCGTTGCTTAAATTAGAGGAAATATTATTGCATTTTATAATTGTCCAATTCTGATGAGAATCTCACCTCCTCCACATTATAGGCCGCTTCGAACAGTTGGCGAGGATAGGGTGTTGGGAACAGGGTCAATGGCACAAACGAGGCCACATCGCTACTGTAAACAGTGGGGGAAAATTATTTAAAATATGTAGTTTAAAATTAATTATGGGGTGTGATTAATTAAGTCTAATGGAATAATTACAATTTTAATGGCGAATAAAAACCTGGTCAATTTCCCTTTGACTCTCATTTTGATGCCAGCATTTTGGGCCCAATCAATTGCATCGGCAGCTAACGAGGGCAGGTCCAATCCATCAGCAATTGGTTTGTCTTCTTGATATAAAAAATAATATACCGTACCCCCTAGAATATTAGCCAAACATCTAGCGATTTGAATGTGCCGAATTGGCCCAATAAAACTCAATGAGCCGAAACTATTTGAGACTACATTTATTTCATATAACAAGGAGCTTTTATTTATTCGACTAATTTGATTAGAATTAAACTCATTTTAAATAATTCATTTTATACGAGAGAAAAAACATAAAAAATAGCTATATATTTGATGCGTTTAAAGTTTAGAAGTGTGGAAGTGTACCTGAGAATTATGTATGGGTATCTTATTTTAGAGGAATTCATTGTTTTAGAAAGTTATTTTTTTCAATGACGGCCTGATGTGGACTTTATTTTAAAGGATAATTTATGCAGTAAATCGGTATATTATTTAGTAGGAATTTATCCACTTTAAATCAAATTAATTTTTGGAATTATTATTTTTTATTTTTGCAATAAAATATTATATAAGAGTTAGCCGATTTGACGAGCTAACCCAATTAATCGGATTAAAGAACCGAAATGCAAATTATTTTTAGAATATGATAATATTTAACCCCTCAATGTGCGGTCCATAAAATCGAAAATTATAAAATAAAATAAAAAAAATCAGAAAATTCAAACTGTTTTTCAAGGGTGCCGAACCCGGATTGATTTCAAATTTTTTCATATCTTCAATCATACATTTGTGATTTTATCAACAAATTTTTTTTTTTTCTAATGACCCTAATATGCAATCTGGAATCAAAAAACCAAGATTTCTAAAAAACATAATTTCCTTGAAAATATGTTAAATTCTGATTTTCAAATTCAGGACCGTCGAAAACTCCCCTTTTATAATTTTTTACATTTTTTTTAAAATTTACCATGAGGGGCAATTTACAATATGAGGGAGCTATTATAAAATTTAATTTTTTTTGAAAAAATTTCAACATTGTCAAAGAATTTAAAAAGAATGATAAGGTCAAAAATGGAGAAAAATGCCGCATAATAGATTTGGGCTATCATACTCCAAGAATGTTTTTTGGATAATATTTTTGAATTTGGCACTTTTCTAACGTCCTAGCACATCCAAAAAATGAACACATTATGCATATGTTGTAGCCGATGTTGAATTTCAACCGAAATCGACTTCGGTTAGCCGATCTTGAATCCATGACCCGAACATTGCTAAACATTTGCCAGACGCGACACTTTTTAAAAGTAAAATCGAGAACCAAACAGCCAAAACATTCAGATGGAGAGGGTTTACTACATTCTGAAAGGTTAACAAATTTGGTTCAACAAAAAACATGGTCAAAACATCATCCAGACATCATAACATCGATTAAATGCTCAAATGATGTTTTGCAACTGTTCGAATGAATGAAATGTTTGGAACTTAAAAAATGTTTGTGAACCACCCCAACAAACGGTTTGGATAGTTGGTTTTTGGTTCAAACCGTTTGACCCCCATGTTTGGAATGTTCGGATCACGGATTCAAGGTCGGCTAGCTGAAGTCGAGTTCGGCTGAAATTCAAGACAACATATATAAAATCAAATTAAAAATTAGCAATTATTTAAATATTTTCTATGTACTTTTATTTTCGGCATCGATGCCCGTCGTTTCCTCAGCTTGACCATTGATGGAGATTAGGGCAAATAAAAAATAGCACAGAATTACCATTCTTAATTTACAAAAAATAAAAATAATAAACAAATTTAAACCTCATAAAAAATAACATGAATATATACCTACATATAATTTCCCTCCTTAACAACACAGACTAGATGTTAATATGTAGGATGTATTAATTTTTGCAATGTTGTTGTTCTTGTATTATTGGTATTAAGAAAATAAAAAAAACATCGATCGAGAAATTGATATGTTTGTTTTGGCGTAGGGTCGAAAGCTTCCGGCCCCCTATATCAAAAAAAATGACCAAACAAGAGCAAAAATATGCCCGAAAATTTTATATAATAAATGTATTCAATCAAAATCTAAGATTTCCAGATTTAGATTTAAAATTATGCAAAATAGTAGGCTCCAAATCTGAAGACGCCAACAAAAATCATCCATGATGATCCAGTGTTTACATTCCATAAATTTTTATATGATGATAATAAACCAAATTTTTTTACCGAGACGAGATAACATCATCCTTTTAAGTTATGGAAAATTTTTATTGATTGATTTTTTGATTAAGGTCCCTCCATTTAAAAATTTGGATTCCATACTCATCATTATTTATCGTTAAAATATAAATTTGTTAATAGACAAAATGTTAGTTAACCACTCACTTCATAATACATAGCATAGCACACCGGAAATACTCACAAATGGATCATGGGACATGTGAATGTTGTAGAGTGAACACTTTTTTGCCAGAAAATAATAACAATTATAAACGCTATTATCATATATCTTCCTCCAAATTTTAGGGAGTACCATGGCCCACAATATGTATGTTAATGTGTTGTGGTTCTGAAAATATTTTTTTTATTACCAATTTCCTCCTTTTTTACAGCGGATGGATTTTTTATATGGATAAAAAAAATTGCCAAAAATGTTCATAAAATATGGACAACAAAATTAAGCATATTGATAAAATATATTTCTTCAGAAATTGATTTTTTAAACTTTTCAAAAAAATATTATAAATAATATGTAGAAGCATATCGTTTCCAATGTATGTTAAGCAAAAAATTTTATCTGTCAAGAATTTCCATGTAAACTGTTGAAAATGCCAAAACATAAATTAATCAATAAAAATTAAAATGAATAAAAATAAAATATAAAAAACTATTTATAATTAAAGTAGATAAGCAGGGAGAGAACGAGAGAAATCTGATTCTTAAGAAAAATTGATGCTATTTAAATTTTTACACCTTTTTAATTTTATTTATTTAAAAAATTTTTTTACTTTCAATGTTAAATTTTGTAAAAATTTTGTATGTTTGAAGAGAATTTATTAGGAAACCTTCAAGCTTGAAATTGGTGTCAATAAATAAACGAGATCTGTACCTATCCTCTTAATTTATCACATCATTAAAAGCACATAAATAAACTATGTTTATGCTCACTTTAGGCCAAATAAATATTTAGCCAATTTGAAAAAAAATTGTTGAACCAAATAATAAATACCATCTTTATGGCTCTATCATTTGATAAAAAGAGCAATCCATAAAGTTGTTTCCAAATTTTTTTTGGTGAATGAGGTGATGAGTTGGATACACACCTATCAAAAGATATAGAGTGTACAAATTGGCAAAATTTGAAGTATTTAGTCTCAAAAAATTCTAAAATCAAAATCCGTTCGCCAATCGCAAAATATTTATAATATTTTTATTTTTGAATTTTGTCTCAACATTGAGCACATGAGAAGGGACAGTTGGAATGCATGTAGGGCTGGAACATGTACAGGTCGCAGAGACCGCTCGCGGCCCATCGGGGGCACCAGTCGCGCAGATCCGCGCATGCCATGGAACCGCCGCCGCATTTGCCGCAAGAGCGCGCGCATTGCATTTGCATCAGCTCGCCGGTGAACATGGACTCGCAGTGGCCTATGTAGAATGGAGAAATTTTGATTTTCCCTTTAGTAATGTTTAATATAAATTTTGCTCAAAAATCATTAAAACTTGGTCCAATATTCAATTTTCTGTAAATTTGCGTGAAATTTAAATTATTGCACCTTAAGGTCTTTTCTTACAATTGAAGAACGTAAAAATGGGCGAGAAATCACAAAAAATTGCAGTAAAAAAAATTGAAACCCATAGAAAATCCAAAACCACCTGGCTTAAATATGCAGATGTTCAGCAGTTATTTTTAAACAAAAGAGGTGATTGTAGAGTGCGCAAAAGTTCTAGCTTTTTTGTAGCTTTTAAAATATAGGTAGATCAAAAAGTGATTTAATTAGCAAATTTTTTTTAAGTTTGATTTGCAGACTTCAATTTGTGCATATGGTTTGCAATTTCGGGTTATTTGGTGCGAGCCATGGTCTTGTAAAATTTTATAGAAATAATTTATTAAATGTCTCTTATACTTGTTAGTTTTCCTATTCGGTCAAATGAATAAAATGGCCAAAGAAACACAATTTCCCGAATTTTCGTGCTCTATATATCCATTCTTTGGGAATACAATTGTAAATTCTGAAAATTTTTGTCTAATTGTCTAATCGAGATAAAACCTATAAAATTCTGATATTAAATTGAAGATTGTTTACCTCCTCTCGCCAGTAATCCGCAGTCCTGGCGTTGATCCTCACAACTGTTGGTACCACCTCCACTGCTCGCGGCACTGATAGATACGGGCATTGAAGCAGCTACCGGAACAGAAGAAGCGGAACCGGAGGAAGAGGGGGCTGAAGCCGGAGGATCACCATTGCTGGGAGGCTGAGAGGCTTAAAACATAATACTAACTTGTAATTCATAAAAAAGAAAATTTGCTTAATTTTTGGATTTTGGATCTGTTGTTGATACAGATCTGATTAAGATGTTATCAGAATCAAAAAGCAGATCAGAACTGGCCATAGTTATCGACAGCATTGATTCATAAATATTCATGTTAAGTTGGTCGATCCATTAAGTATCTATGTGTTTTTATAAATTGATGAATGATGATGATGAATTCTAATGATTCTATATGCAGTATGAGTCTTTAACCTTTTAATAATTTGAGATTTCTTGTATTCGGTGCATTTAATGCTTTTACATTTTCCAAAATTGTAAGCTGATTTACAAAAAGATTTATTATGGGTTCCAATTGCAATTAAAAATCTCACGTGTATTTGGGCATCCGTAAAGTTTATTGACTTTGTAGAGGTCTGTGGGGCTGAAGCCTACCCTCTGAAAAAAGAAAATATTGGAAAATTTATTTCAATTATTCACCTGTCCGATGGTTTTTCCCATATCCTTCGGCTGTATGGTCGGCCGACCATTCTTGCTAAAGGCCTGAATTTTAAAAATTCAAGATAATTTTAGTTCATTTAATTTTTCAGATTTTTGCCTGGAAAACTGAATATGACTGAGTTCTTTTCCTTTTTAGGTACCGTATTTCCTCTAAAATAAGCAAGTGCTCTAAAATAAGCATGTGTTTTCCAAATAAAATTTTTACTCATACCTATATGTTTTTTTTCTTTTTATCTTTCCTGTGAAGTCACTTTTTGACGCTGACGCCAAAAATGCCGCACGTAGCAACCGCAACGAACTCGTGGTCTTCTTCGTGTTGTTTGCGGGTTCTACGTGCGGAATTTTGAAAATTTTTGCCATTTGCCTTTTTGACACATTTTTTTCAACAAAGAATATTTATTAATTTGACCTTTGAAAAAATAAGCAAGTGCTCTAAAATAAGCAAGACATTAGAAGGGCATTGAAAAAAATAAGCATCATGCTAATCTAATATGCTTGCTTGAATTCGAAATTATTATGAGTAAAACAAAATTTTGAAATTAGAAAATCAAGATTTTACGAAGTTTCGGTTTTTATAAAAAAAAAAGTAATATATTTTTTTTTATTTGTAGCCAGTGTAAGTTCTAAAACTTAACTAAAATTCGAGTAAAACAATATTATCCTGCCTGCTCTATTCACTTACATATTTTCCATAATGCATAACCGAGCCCAAATCATCTTAATGTTCGTTTTAAGGCATAAATATCAATTAAAAAATAATCTACATTTTGTGCCAAGATAGTCGATCATGTACAGCGAGTATTTGTCAAACTGGTCCCTTAGGTCTGGTTCGATGTTGTCCCAATTGATATTCACATATTCATCCCGATCAGCTCGGCCTGAAAAGAGGTTTAAATTTTTCCTCAAAAGTTTTTTTTTGGTTTCACCATTTTGTTGGTTAAAATTTAAGGCACAATTTATGATTTGCTTATAAATTTTTTATAAAAATCTTAATTTATAGGTTGTAAAAGAATTTTAAAAATTAATAGATCAATTTTCATTAAAACATTGTTCCTTTGTTTGACTTACTCTGCTCATGGAAGAAGCCGACTGCATGCCTATTGAACAGTTGGATTAGTATAGAATAAAAGACTTCTCTAACATCAGCTCATGTATCCTAAAATTAAAAAAATTGTTTTATTTTATAAAATTATTATTTTTACATGATTCCCTTGCTCATGCAACCATCACCCAAACTGATCTGAAAAATGGACAAAAAGTGATGGCCAGAATTCGTTTAAAAAGTTAAAAATAAATTAAAATAATCAATTATTTATTTGGTAAAGAGAGTTTGTTATTATTAAATGCTAATTATTATGAATATGGTGACGTTGATATTTACCGGTTGTTTTCCCCCAACTTTGCCCACTAGCGAATAACATCCGTCGTCTGGAAAAAGGTGGACCTAAAAATAAAAATTTTTATAATTGTAATTGAAAATATATTATATATTTATAATTATGATAAATAAAAATGAAACAATTTTTTATATCATTTAAAATTTAAAAATTGTTTTAAAAATATTTTCAAGTAGAATTTATGGACTGAAAAATTGGCTAAAAACATCGTTCCGCAGTACTTATATTTCTACGAAGGATAGATTATTTTTTGCTCATTAAAAACTTTTTTTATTTTGAAATCATTTTATGTTTATCTAACATAGTCGACGTCGGAGTCCGTCTTTGGCCTGAACCGGATGCAGGTCTTCTGCGTGTACTCCTCAATTGCCTGCGCAATTTGGTCCCTGCCGTACTGAAATTTACATGATAAAAAATTTATTCTCGTATGTCAAAGATATTTTTTTTCAAAACTGAAGGAATTGACAGAACCATAGTTTCGCATTTATTTTACAATGTTTGTATTGTATATCATTGGCATTTTAAAGACTCATTCATAATTGATTTTAAGAATTATTTTTATGGTTTCTAAACTGCAACACTGAAGTTTTTATATAGGTTGTATCCGATATTGAATTTCAACCAAATTCACCGGCTAGCCGATATCAAATCAAACATTTCCCAAGCAAATCAAAATTCAACTAGCCAACCCAATAGCCTAAGGAATCTATAACACATTCTGAAAGTTTCAAAAGATTAGGTCTATTCGAATATAGTCAATATATCATTTGAACATTTTTATTGAATTAGAAAAAATTTTCAACCACCCTTACCCTTCCCCTTACTAAATCCAACCCCATAGGCTTCTTAGAAACTCCACAATTTTTTAAAGAAAATTTTTTGAGCGTTATGCATATTGATCATTCAGATCTACAAAAACTCTATTTATCCCTTCAAAAAGTTTTTAAGGGACTCACCACAAGGTATTGCTTGCTGACCGTGTACGGGATTACCCCGCCAGGCCACTTCAAATAAGCCCCACGGACCTATAAAATTTTCTGAAAATTAATTAATAAATGTATCGGAAATTGTGAATTCCTACAGCATTGTGCTGAAGTATTCCTCCTCCGGATTTGTTGAACATGTCATCTTGAGATGAACCGGATGATCCCTTTTGGATGGACCGCAACAAGCCCGGATTGACTGAAAGAATTCAAAATAAATGATCAATTTAATCGAAGCACTCAAGCCTTGTTTCAAAGATCATTCTTAAATAAAACTAAAACTCATTAAGTAAGCATACAGGTTACAGAGATTTAAAAAAATTAATAATTCCATTTTATATAATTTTAATTGAACCAAATTTATTTAATTCTTGATGAATGATTATCATGGTAGAAACAAATTAATATGTGATTAATTAAATTTTATTACTTTTTTTCTTCCAAAATTTGATCTTTCAATTTTTTTTTGCATTATTTCTAAATCATAATTCATAAAAAAAAGATGCAATTCCATTTCCTTATGGGTTGTGAAATATACAAAATATTAATTATTGATTAGGTTAATGTTAAAACCGTGAAAAATTTATAAGTATTAACTTATAATATATTAGAAAATTGTTTTTTATCCTTTCTCAAATAAGAAAAATAATTCTGCTATCGTGTTGAGCATTGTTGGGGGATACAACTTGAAAAGTGCCAAGAAACTTGGTAAAGTTATTTTTTTGGAAGTATTATTGTACCATTGACCATAATCATTTTTGTCGACTTATTATTCCACATAATTTTTTCCCCTTACTTCGTTTACATACTTAGGATCTTTCTGAATCTCTACTTATATTTTTCTTGATTTTTCTACCAAATTTTTATTCACCTATATCGCCCTCAAATCGTTCCCGATTGTACATGGCCGTGTCGTCATCCGTTGTTTCCTGCTGTTCGTCCTGCAAAATTTGCCTCCGTTGGCGTTGTTTTACCCGTCTAAAGTCCTCCTCTGTCAGCACAGTTTCCTGCTCCGGAAGGGTTTTGTCGAAATACTGCAAAAATAATTAACAAAATAACCTTTTACCTTCTTTCAATAATTTTATAAAATGTGCTTTTTATTTTTAATCTTTTTTATTTCTATTTTGCTTTTAGAAATTAAAAATTTACAATTTTTTTTTACCGAAATGGCTTGGCGAAAGTTGCGGATCGAATTAAAGTTCCAGAAAAAAATAAAAGGTTCCTTATTACTTGCTCATCCGCCCATAAATCGAACGAATGAGAATTTTTGATGATCTTTATTCTTTGTAATTAATTTCATTTTTTTGCAACACATTGAATTCCATGAAAATTTCTCAAGTGGGGACTAACCCTGTTCTTCACTTTGTCACTGGCCGACAAAGTGCATTGTATGGCGAGAATGACGATGATCAGTGTGGAGTATCTGCTTGTTAAAAGGCCGACAGGGACAAGCATTTGAGTCCACAAAAGACTGTAAAAGGATAGAGTCAAAATTTTGTAACCAGTTGAAAGGCGCGGGATTTTGAAGAAAAATTTTAGTTCATATATCTTGAGAATTTTAAGAAAAGTCCGAATTTTAAGATGGAGAAATGTAAAAAAATATCAAAAAAGAAAGATTTCTGCATCTGCAAGGAATGAATAAATAGAACATATTTCGCATCTTATGATTTATGAAACTCATGTAAAATTTTTAAATTTTATGTATTATATGTTAATTTTTAAAACTAATGAGTTAAAATTACTCAATGTAATTATACAATCCTTTATTCAATTTGTTTACAATTTCATATAAATTCTTTTTTAAATATTTGATATTATGACGTCATTATCATAATTCATAACAATCGTAACTAATTGGATTCCTGGAAGAAAAAATTTGGAAGAAAAATTTTTGACTCTTTTATGAGTTGAGAAAAACTAAACATATTGTTTCTAAAACATAATTCTTTTAGATGGAAATATTGTAAGTTGTTTTTGTAACCCATGAAAAATTTTAAAATTGCAAAATAATTAATTATATATTTTAGCTTTTATCAAACCCATGGTGTCATAGGCGGAACAACCTAATTTAGTAAATTAAAAAATGGAATTTCTGGGCAGATCAGATAAACGATAGAATATTTTACAAATTAACATGGAAAGTACATTGTTATCATATGTGGCGAAAAGGTCTGATGCGAAAGTTCATTTAATAATTTTAATTTTTGAGGATCTTTAAGGGCCTTAACATTTATAGAATTAATTATTCTAAATACATACATATCAAAGATGGTTTGAAAAAAAATCTTTGAAGGATTGTGATTAATTTGCAAAAATTTATCCCAATCGTAGAAAAATAAGATTTTTTTAAAATTAGATGAACATCCTAAAAGATAATTACCATCTGATTCACGGAATCAACATATAAAATATCATTAAAATGTTGTAATTTTTAAAAGTGAATTGATAATTTTGAGAGATCAATACAACACCAAAATATATGATCAGTATATTTGTTTTTCATATGACAATGACTCAATTTCCGTCGACAACATCCAAAAATAGGCAATAAAATGGAACTTTTTCGTGTCAAAATCGGGGTCGATCAGTGTTTTGGAGGGGGAATGTACCAGCCACCGGGACAACCAAATCCCCCTCTCCTACAACCCATTCCAAATTGTTAGAAGAGATTAGCGCGATCCGATCCCCTCGCCTGCCGCCGAGGGGCGGATTATCACTTTTATGGTATTGTATTCGGGGCCATCGCCCTCATCATTGACAAGTTTTTCGAGCAGCATAGTACACAGACTGGTGATGTCACCGACCAGCAAATCGGCGGATATCATCGTGTTAATTTGAGTGATCGATTTGATTATTTGAACTTTAGAGAAAGTGATTAGCTACAAAACACATTTGGGCTTGATATTCAGTTCCGTTGAAAATTGATCCATAATAGCTTAGTCTTTTTTATAATAAAGGTAAACAAGAAAATATAGCTTTTGTCTTGAGAACTCACTCTTGAGGGCCTAAAAATTTAATTAAACCAATTTTTAATAGGTTGCCTAAAGTTCGATCCTCAAGATTTTCACATCTTTGAAAGTCGAGATTGTTTTTAGGCTTTTTTTCGAGAAAGTGTCGGGTTTGGTGATAGTCAAGTGTCGGGTTCCCAAGTGTCGTGTTCGAATCCTCACTCAAAAAACATAATCTGCACCCGAATTTATCAGGCGAATTCCCCAAAGTTAAGAAATACTGAAACAAATGATCGGTTTATGCTCTACCATAACCCCACGGTATTTTATAGAATTCAAAAGTTTGTGATTGGCCTGATGGCGTATTAAATAAGGCTAATAGGCCTCATAATAATTAATATTTGTTAGTAACTTTTTATATGAGTTCAATAGTTTCCCTTTTAAAAATTAAAAGCTTAAGCAGAAAAGCCATTTTTGACTTTTTTATATTTGAATATCATTTTGATATGAAAAAAATATTTTGGTCTTGATATTTTGTCGATATTGGGTAAAAATGAAAAACTATTCCTAGTTTCAAAAAAAAACTAGGAAAAACTATTCCTAGTAACTAGACCATGAGTTCAAGGAGAAAAAAAAAGAAAAAAATATAGGCTTTCGAATTTTTGGAATATAATTTTTTGAATTCCGAGGATTTTAAATTTTTTCGACCTTATCAAATATAGTTAAGAATAAATTTGTTTTTTAAATGATAAGTTGTAGTTGATAAAGCATATAAAAGTAGATAAAAATGGAAAATTGAACTTCAATTGGTCCTAATAGACAGCCATCATCCATAAAATTGGCGAGAGGGAAATGGGCACATGGAAGCCAAAATGATTATGCAAATCATCCAATTGGTGATCGTTGCAAAACATTTCCCGATCATGTATGTTATGATTTGATGATGAATCATCCTGTATACATAGTAGAGTAGCGGAATTCCCTGCGGGGACGGAGACTGGCGCAACCCTCACAGGGACGGGGACAGATTTTCACGAGGAAACTTTTCTAATTTTTTTAAATTTTTTCTTCTATGATATTCAATATAAATTATTTTTTAGAAAAATCGCATAAGTGGTCCCCATCCCCACCTTCGAAAAAAAGTTATTTTCTATACAAAGATGCATCGGAAAGAAATAATAATAACAATAATATTGATTATAATATGGGTTGTGGATATTTATTGATGTTCTTATACATAAGTTGTAACTCTTTAAAAAATCCATAAAAAGCGTCCAAAAAAGTTTTCTCTATTTCTTGAAACGAACTTAGAGCTCTAGTTCAGTTTAAGCTACATGGACTTCTAAGGGTCCATCTAAGCTTTAGGAGTACAAATTTTAGGGCCCAATCAATTTTTAAGAGGATCCAATGAATTTTTTACATATGATTTCGAAGGGAAAATAAAATGAATTCTATGTTCACCCTTCGTGACCTTATTGTTTCTAGTATGTATTGGAAAATTCAAAGAATTAAGAATTTTCGTAAAAATTTATATGAGAATCTTGAAAAATTTCAAGCAAAATTGAAGCATGAACTTTTAGTTTATCTGGAATGATTTAAAAAGTTTTTAGGTTTGTTTGTTTATATTCATCTTTGCGATTTTCGGAGAACCCACTCGGTTGTTAATGAACATGAACTTCTGTGTATTTTGCATGGGTTAGAAAACTCAAGTTTGTTATACCAAGATGAAAAATAAAAATTTAAACAGATGCTTTGTCCACTTTTGTTTCAAAGCAACAGAGTAGCAAAAACCAGAGCTGATAAATAGGGCTGCAAATCAAGTTTATTTTTTTAAGTTAGGTCGATTTTTTAAAACTTGGCCTTATAGCTTATTAGGGATTTTTG
Source organism: Rotylenchulus reniformis (assembly GCA_001026735.1). Classification (NCBI taxonomy): domain Eukaryota; kingdom Metazoa; phylum Nematoda; class Chromadorea; order Rhabditida; family Hoplolaimidae; genus Rotylenchulus; species Rotylenchulus reniformis. Next base: position 61,560 of record LDKF01000012.1, read on the forward strand.
CGAAATTTGGCTCAAAAAATCCCAATGGATTCTAATAGCTTGTCAATGTTCAGATTTTTCCGACTGATCAAATATATTTTTTTTAGAATTTCCCGCCTGGTTACCAACTTTCTATGGTTGCACTATAAATAACCAGGCGGATTTTTCTTAAGAATTTTCTAATCTTACGAAAAATTTGAAAATTGACAGCTTACTAGAAAAAATCGCTAGTAATAATAAGCGATGTATAAGGTCAAGTTTTAAGGATCAACCTAACGTAAAAAATAAAGTTTTTTTTTCACTCTGATGACAAATCAATAAATACTTTACTTGTTTGGGTTATAGGGAGGGAACTCGGTTCAAGCGAAATCTAGAGAACTATAAATTAGCCGCAAAATGAGCCTAAGTCCATCCGAATTGGCCAATTTAAAAAAAGTTAGGCCAAAATAATCATTTGTGCCGGTATTTTTTTGGAAATTGCCCGATACAGGACTCAAAATTCTTTATTTCCCGGGTAATTTTGGACGCTGAATTAGATTCCGACAATCATCTTTGCCTAATGCGTCATCTGACGTCACTTTTTGACGTTGACGTCAAAATACTTCTCTTCTAAAATTGCTGAAGAAAAATGAAAAATTCTGACGTCGGCGTTAAAAAAAGATGTTGGATGACGCATTGTCTCAAAATGGACGTCAGAATTGGATTCAGTGTCAAAAACCACCCTAGAGAAATCAAATTTAGACACATTTTAAGGAAAAAAATTTTTGAGTCCCGCTGGTACTCTAAAAATAGAGTCCCAAAAAAGACCTCCTTCTAACTAGCGCCAAAATTTTTTTAAATCGGGCGGGCTTAAACGCAATTGTAGCTAATAATTAGCTCTATCATTTCATACAAAATTCATTTCTTAGGTTTCGCTAGAATCGAGTTATATGTAAAACCCAGACAATGTTTTTTTGTTTTTAAAGTTTTCGATCGACCAAAAAAAAAATTTGCAAATTGATCTCACTCGGACGACAAGGCAATATATAGTTCTAATTTTCAGTTCTATTTTTCCAAAAAATATTGATTTTATCAGGCAAAAAAGAAAACACTTAGAAAACATCAGTCTAAAAAAGATCCCCGGACAAAGAATACCCAAAAGCGAAATACAAAACGTCTACGAGGGGCAGTACGAAACTTGCGGACCGAAACTTGCGGACGCGATCAAAAATCAAGAAAATAAAATAAACAATACAAAAATAAAAATTTTTATAAAATTCTCATTGGGGGTTTTCACGGGTGAGAATCCAAATCTGACATCAATTTTATCACATTTATAAGAAAAATCTATGATTTTGGAAATCACTTGATTTTTCAGTTAGATGTTTGGTCATTCGAATAAATTCATTTTCAGATTGATTTTTAAGGCCCATAAAGGAATATCTTTTGAAGAAATGTTGTTTTTAACAAGGAAGAAGTTAAAATATACTTAAAAAAAGTCAATTTTAATTTAAAATTGAAAAATTCCTTTTTATTAATATTGGTAGGTGGTTGTAAAATTAAAAAACTGAGGTCTCATGCAGCTCTGATTGAAAATCAATTGGAAAAATCAATTATCTGACAGAAAATCAAGTGATTTCCAAAATCATAGATTTTTCTTATAAATGTGATAAAATTGATGTCAGATTTGGATTCTCACCCGTGAAAACCCCCAATGAGAATTTTATAAAATTTTTATTTTTGTATTGTTTATTTTATTTTCTTGATTTTTGATCGCGTCCGCAAGTTTCGGTCCACAAGTTTCGGTCCGCAAGTTTCGGTCCGCAAGTTTCGCACCACCCTACGGGGATAAAACATCCTCACATTAGGAAATTAAATTTTACAGGCCTCAGATTTTCATATTAAAAAAGCTCCTTACCAAAAGAGAGGCACCAAGGCCCGCGAAATTTTTGAAAAAAGAGGCTTTTAATTTTCTTTCTGAAAACCTAACTTTAATTTTTTTGGAATAATGAGGTCTACAAAAAAATTTTTGAGGTCTATGAGCTCTAGACCTCAAAAATTCTGAGAGGCTGAACAATAATATTGTTTATAATTTTTCAATTTCCTAAACTGATAAATCCCATTTTTGAGTCATGCGGAATAATACATAAATATAATAAATAATTTGATCCTGAGATGAACAAGATATATATGTGGGGAAAGTGCAGAATTTATTATGAAACGTCAAAGTATGATTTTAACATTGTTTATAAAAAAGCCAGTCAACAATGTGATAGTTTTGAATGTTCACTTTAAAAGTTTTTAAATTTTTTTTTTATTAATTTTATTTATTTTGTATTCCAAATTCCTTGTTATTGTATTTAGTTTTATTATTTACAAAATGTAAGCGATTTATAAAGATTTATTATGGGTTCCAATTGCAATTAAAAATCCAACGTGTATTTGGGCATCCGTAAAGTTTGTTGACTTTGTACAGATCCGTCGGGCTGAAACCGACCCGCTGAAAAAATAAAAATTTGAAAATTTCAATGAAAACTTATTTTTCACCTGTCCAATAGTTTTTCCGGCTTCCTTCGGCTGAATAGTCGCCTTGCCATTCTTACTAAATGCCTAAATAAAGGGCTAATAATTATTTGAATATTTTTTTAGATTTTGCAGAAAATTCGGTCAGAGTACGATTTTTAGAAATTACTTGCATATTAAATTCATCCTTGAAATTAGTTCTTATTTTTTCTAACCTATATGCTAGTTAGATCTGATTATTATTATTATCTTTAAAAATAGAAATATTTTAATTTAAAGACAAGTTCACAGCCAAATTTTTGTAAAACAACATTTCTATTAAAAAATTTCTTTACAAATAAAAAAAAGAAAATCAAGCTTTCACTTTTATAACAAATGTTCTGCATTACTATAATTTTTCAAATTTTTAGCCTTTTGGGAAGTAATTTTCAATCTTTCCATTAATCACTTACATATTTTCCGTAATGCATAACCGAGCCCAAATCATCTGGAAATTGTTTTTTTAAACACAAAAATATTATAAAAATTTCACATTTTGTGCCCAGATAGTCGATCATGTACAGAGAGTATTTGTCGAATTGGTCCCGAAGGTCTGGTTCAATGTTGTCCCAAATGATGTTGACATATTCATCCCGATCAGCTCGGCCTTGCAAAAAGATTTTAATTTTTTCAAAAGTTTCATTTGGCGCTTATTCACTTGTTGGGTTGTCCCATAATTATTGACCCCTCGCGCAAAATTGTTTTAAATTTTTCGAAAATTAAGTTTTTTAATTGCGAATTTTTTATTTCATAGGATAGAGCTCGGTGAAATGAGCAAAATGAGGTATTATACTGTCCATAGTCATTGGCAAAAATTCGAGTTTCCGGCTTAAGGGTCGAAATTCGAATATCGTATCGAAACTCCCTGAAAATCAAAGTAGATCGGTTTTCAAGGGTTTAGTGCCTTATTTTGGCCATTGACCTTAATATTGACCTTTAAATTCTGGCACAATGATTTACAGTCAATGTAACGTCTTCAGGCTCATTAAAAAATTAATTTTTATTTTAAAAATCAATTTATGTTTTGCCTAACATAGTCTATGTCGGAGTCCGTCTTTGGCCTGAACCGGATGCAGGTCTTCTGCGTGTACTCCTCAATTGCCTGCGCAATTTGGTCCCTGCCATACTGAAATTTATACGAAAAAAACAGTCTTGCATGTCTAAGATATTTTTCCAAATCTAAAGTAATTGATAGAACTATGTTTTTCCATTTAAATTTTTATTTGTAATGTATATCATTGACATTGGTTTTTGGAATAATTTATTATTTTTAAATTTCTAAACTACTACATTGAAATTTTTATATACGCTGTACCCGATCTCGTTCAGCTTACCGTATTCTCTCTAATATAAGCATCCCCTCTAATATAAGCAACCCATGGACGGACTTTGAAAAATATAAGCACCCCCTCTATTATAAGCACCCTCTCTAATAAAAGCACCCAAGAAAAAAAATACTCGATATTGATCAAAATAAGCTTGAAAATGGAAGCAATTGAAAATAAAAATATAACTTCACTATAAGAAATCTATAGTTCCTTGTCTTTTTTTCTATGATATTTAGTCAAAAAATCGAAAAACTGAAAAGGTCTGGATTTTTGGATCTATTAAATTAAAAAAAATTCGCATAGAAATATTACCGCACGAGAATAACTGTTTAAATTTTATTATAATCAAAGGCCCTAATATGAAAGCTTGATATGATTAATAGGAATTAGTTTTTTTCTTACAGTACAAACGAATATTGGTTCATGCAAAGCTAGGTTGGAGACATTTTTTTATAATATCAACGCACTCTGGTCGTGCAATTACTTAAGAATATCAGTAAATTGAGGAGACTTGGGCCAAAAATAATCAAATTTTATTTAAAAATGTTCTAAACTTTAATTATTTTTGAATCCATGCCTCACGCCAAATTGGTTGAAAAATATAAGCACCCTCTCTATTATAAGCACCCCCTCTAATATAAGCAACCCTCGGAGGGACATTGAAAAATATAAGCACCGGTGCTTATACCTGGTATTAGAGAGTTTACGGTAATTCGCATTCGGCTAGCCGATATCGAATTCATGATCCGAAAATTTCCAAACATTTCCCAAGTTAATAAAAACTCAACTAACCAACCCATTAGCTTGGGTGAGGATCTACAACACATTTTGTAATTTTCAAAAGATTTGGTTCATCTAAACATAATCAACATACATATAATACGAACTTCTGGATTAGAAAAAATTTTTCGACAACTCTGACCCTTTACTAAATACATAAAACCCCTAGAGGCTTCATTAGAAATTTTAAGAATTTTTTTGAGCATTATGCATATTTACCTATCAAAGCAACTACTTTATTAATCCTTTTTAAAAAAAATGTTTAAGGAACTCACCATAAGGTATTGCTTGCTGACCGTGTACGGTATTACTCCGCCGGGCCACTTCAAATAAGCCCCACGGACCTATTATAAAATTCTCAGACAATTATTTAAATAAATATTTCGAAAATTGTGGATTCCTACAGCATTGTGCTGAATTATTCCTCCGCCGGATTTGTTGAACAAGTCATCTTGAGATGAACCGGATACCGGATGATCCCTTTTGTATGGACCGCAACAAGCCCGGATTGACTGAACGTATTTCAAAATTCAATGTATTTTTATCAACTTGACCGAATCACAATCCTTTTTCTAAATTCAATTTTTTTACTTTTTAATTAATTAAAAGTTCATATTATGCAAGCCTAAAGGTTATAAGTCGAAAAAATATTTTTTAAACCTATTTGTATTTAGTTTTAATTGAATGAAATTCCAATTATTTTAATTATTAATGAATAATTATCAAGATTTAGATAAATAATTTTTTTGTTATTAATTTTTATCTTTTTTTCTTCAAAAGTTTGCCCTTGTTTTTCTTTTTCTAGTATATTTAAAAGCTCATAGGTAACACATAATAAAAAAATATTATGCCACATTTTACTTTATGGGTGCGAAAAAAACAATATATGCTTTTTGGTTCGGCTAATAAGTGACATTAAAATATTAATTTACTTTGTAATTTTGTTTATTTTTTAATTTTGGATCCATAGTATATCGATTTTCCTTTTCATATCTGGTCATGAAAATATCGAACATCTTATAACCTGATCCAATCTGACTTGTGAAAATGAATAATAATGAAAATGATACACTACATATACCAAAAATATATATATTAATAAAAAATTTTAATTATTTTTTACTTTATCCACAATTTTTGAAAGAGATTGGAGGAGGTTTTCTGTAAAATTATTCACCTACCAGGTCGTATCATAAAAAATCGGATTTTTGGTATTCACGTGATCATAACTTTATAAAGAATGAAGCAAAAAATCTGAAAACTTGTGAAAAGATACTACAATATCTCCTCCACGTTTTTGCTTTTTTGACCCATTATCATTATTGTTGAAAATCTCGAGAAAAAAATTCCCGAAGTGGCCAAGGTGACGAAACCGGTTTTTGGGGTTTAAGATCAGGTTTTAGACAGAAAATCGGGCTGTTTATAGACCCAAAATGTAGTCCAGTGGATTCTGCATCAAACGCAAAAAACCGCATCCCGATTCGTCCACTCTTTGATTTTTTATAAATTTTGCAATTTTGGCTTGAAATCGGCTTATTTCGATTTGTCTTTTTTCCAGTGAAAATTCAACAAAATCTCTTAAGAAAAATGCTCATTTTTTGGTCGATTTTAGAGTTTGAAAAAATCATAAAAAATCAGAGAGTGGACCAATCGATGGTATATCGCCCTCAAATCGTTCCCGATTGTACATGGCCGTGTCGTCATCCGTTGTTTCCTGCTGTTCGTCCTGCAAAATTTGCCTCCGTTGGCGTTGTTTTACCCGTCTAAAGTCCTCTTCTGTCAGCACTGTTTCCTGCTCCGGAAGGGTTTTGTCGAAATACTGCAAGAATAATTACAAAAAATTGCAGCATAATTTGTTGATTTCTTTCAACAAATCTTTCTTTATAGAATTGAACTTTTTTATTTTTTTCCCCGAAATATATAGGCCACTTTTTTCTTATTTTTATTGAACTTTTTGAATTCAAATAGAAAAATTATTTTACCGAATTGGCATGGAAAACTGGGTCATTGACAATCGAAAACAAATCTGAATTGCCCTCAACGTTGATGGCTAACAATTTATTGGTTTTTTGAAGGAACAAAAGAAATTGATTTTTCGAGCTGTCAATGTTCGTGCTGTGATGGGTTCGAGTTATAATGATCCCAGTGAAACTTGCAGATCGAATTAAATTTCCAGAAAATAATGATGAAAGATCTTTAAGCATCCGCCAATAAAACGTTGATAGTTTTTATTCTTTGGAAATCAAATTCATTTAAATATTTTGCTTCGGATTGAATTCCGTGAACATTTTTCTGGGGTACTAATACTCACCCTGTTCTTCACTTTGTCGCTGGCCGACAAAATGCATTGTATGGCGAGAATTAAGATGATCAGTGATGAGGAGTGTCTGCTTAAATGGCAGACAAGGACAAGCATTAAGTCCGCAAAAGACTGTAAAGGATTTAAAATTTCGCAACCCATTGAAAAAATGTCAGGGATTGAAGAAAAATTTAATTTATTAACAAGGTATAGGTAAACATTAAGCTATATTGACTTCAAAAAATATGAAATATATTTAACCAAAAATATGAATTTACTCGCTGAGTGAATTGAGTAAACTTATAGGAAATTTAAATATCTCTACTAGATTATTTAAAAAACTAATAAGCTAACTAAGTAATTAGAAGAAGAGCCCACCAAAATTAGGTATGACATGGTCAAAATCACCATCGGAAAGGTGCTATGTCGTTTGGTCTAAAAGTGCAAAAATAAAAGATAAGTCCCAGAAAACCATTAGACAAAAAAAAGTATAAAAGTCAAAGTTATGCAGATTTTCATGCTGATTTCTGATGGTATATTTTTTCAAAATTACGACAAAAATGTGTCGAAATTTTTCGGAAAAACTCGAATTTTTGGTAATTTCGACTTTTTGTTGGAATTTTTTTGTCAATTTTTCTTCAAAAAACAATTTTTTGTTTTTTTTGTCGGAATTTCGAAAAAAATTATACCATCAAAATCAGGGTGAAATTCTGAAACTTCGACTTTTATACTTTTGGTCTAACAGGTCTAACAAAAGTTTTCTGGGACTATTATTTTATTTTTGCACTTTTCGACCAAACGACTCAGCACGGGTAAGAATAATTTTATAATAATAAATTTGCGCCAGGATTTAATTGGATTTTCGAACTTTTGAGCAATATGATGTGATAATAATATAACAGCACTGAAGGCTAAAGTATTCCTAACTAGGAAATGCATATAAGTAAACAATTCAAAAAAGTCTTATAATTACTGAGGTTGCGGAGTAAAATTTATATTAATCTTTTTTGCATTCTTCTTAATTAGAGCTAGCAACATATATTTTTAAAAATTTTCTTTATAAAAAAATTGTAAGGATAAGATGTGTTTGCAACTATTAAAAAAATTCTAAATCAATCAGACAATCAAATTTATTAAATATTTGTCTATAGAGAAAGAATTTCTAAAGATTAAATAAGTCAAACATGGATTTATCTTGTTTGGAAAATAGCTAACATTAAGTTAGGAAATTTGTATTGTCTTACAACCCGTAGAAATCTTCAAAAAAAAATTCCGTATAAATGGAACTTCATGCATTTTATTTAATTCTCGGCAAAACATTCCAGACCAAGCTAATTAAAAAACATAAAAAAGAAAGGAATTATGAAAGGTTCGGCAACTTTGAATGATCAATATTAGTAAGAGCAAAATGACCAAAATTGTTTTTCATAATATCAATGACTCAATTCCGTCGACAACATCCAAAATAGGCAATAAAATGGAACTTTTTCGAGTCAAAATCGGGGTCGATCAGTGTTTTGGAGGGGGGAGTGTACCAGCCACCGGGGACAACCAAATCCCCCTCCTACAACCCATTCCAAATTGTTAGAAGAGATTAGCGCGATCCCCTCGCCTGCCGCCGAGAGGCGGATTATCACTTTTATGGTATTGTATTTGGGGCCATCGCCCTCAGCATTGACAAGTTTTTCAAGTTTCACCCACCGGCATCATCATCATAGTACACAGACTGGTGATGTCACCCAATCCACAGATCGGATCGGATCATTTAAAATTGGCTAATCGATTTGATTAGAATAAAAATTGGGCGCCAATTGCATTGCTTTGAACCCTCGATCTTTCGAAGCGAATGATTTTCTCATCTGCTGAGTTATATTATCTTTTCGCGGCAAGGAAAAAAGGAAAAGTGAGAGATAACATTAACAGACACTGAAAATTCGGTGAGAGAAGGTTTGGAATTCTCTCGCTTTTCTACGCTGATTTGAATCATACCTG
>LDKF01000012.1:70578-81650 GCA_001026735.1 Rotylenchulus reniformis
AAGTGATAAATTTTTCAAAACACATTTTAGGCTATGTTTTTTAATTATTTTTTTGAAGAATTACCAAAGTTGTGTTTAAGATCCCAGGGGAAAAGGAAGAATTAAGAATGATCAACATACAAATAATGGCTTTTTATTAGAATAATAAGAATTTTTACTTATCTTAAGTATATAGTTGCCTTTTGTTAGATTTAATAGCATATAGCTTATTGAGTGCCTTTGAGGATCTGGATTAAATAAATTAATGGGACGCAAATTATTTTTAAAAATTATTCACAATTTTCTGTCCAGAAATCTTCCTAACAAACTCACTTACATACAAGTTATGTAAAAATTATTTACAGAATTTGTGAAAATTGGAAGAAAAAAATTAAAAAAATCATAGAATGGAACTAATTTTGATTTTAAGAGGTCCTCCGTGAAGCTTAAAACCCATAATAAAAACGCAAAAATGACAAAATTTGCCAGATGCACCTTCTATTGCTGTTGTGGTCCTAATCCTAACTAGCAAACCAACCCATTCAATTTTCATGAGGGAATGCCGTCGATAGGCAAAGTGATGATTATGCAAATCCAATGCATAAGTGCTGGTCGTTGCAAAACATTCCCGCCGATCATGTTTGGGCCATCTCATTTCTTCCATGAATCATCCTAAACATTACATAACATCATGAGCTCATTGAGTGAGTGTTTAGTTTGATACAATTCAATCGAGCTTCATAGGTTTGATCTAGAAGTTTAGTTCAAAATGTTAAAAAGCAAAATATGAAAAAAATTGTGCTCCATTTTTTGAAACGGGCAAGTTTTTCGTATTTCATGTTTTTTTAATTAAATTTTCCAACATGTCGACAAATTAAGGCCGATTTAAAGTATCCTGAGATTTGTTAAATTTTTAATCAATTGGAAACTCAAATTTTTCATGGAAATTTAAAAAATGGCAAATTCGAACAATTGAATATAATTTTTGCTTATTCTAGCTCTTAAAATAACAAGCCTGTGGGCTATGTATTCAACGTTATTATTAAATTATAAACTCTTAAATATCCAATAAATTTATGTCTTTGTCTCGCCAATGCGTTTTGTTGTCCATTATGTTCCTATCATTTTAGAAATTATCTAATCGGATTTTATATGGGTTGAAATTTTAGAGAATTTCTTTGTGTGTGATCCTTATTGTGCTATGAGAGGCTTCTTGATGCTCTGGACTTTGGACTCCAAATAGTGCAAGCAACTCCAGAATTCCCGAAATGATAAGGCTAAATAATCTGCAAATTTTCTAAACTACTTTCTAAAAAAAACTACTTATTAGTATTAGAAGCCCCCCTCCTCTCTTAGGCTTGTTTGAAAAATAACCGCTGGGGTTCTAGTATACTTTTACAGTAAATTATAAGAAAATAAAAATCTTTGATTATCACATGGCCAAACAATTAACATATAGGTTTTAGTTGTTTCTATGAATCCTTTAAGGGCTACCTATCTGAGTTCCGAAAAAGGTAAAAATCATCCGAGTTCCAAAAAAGCTAAAAATCGTCTGAGATCCGAATGGCTGAGTTCTGAATGATCTGAGTTCCGAAAAAGCTAAAAATTGTCTGGGTTCCGAATAAACTAAAAATCATCTGAGTTCCGAATGATCTGAGGTCCGAAAAGGCTAAAAATTGTCCGAGTTCCGAAACCGCCAAAAATCGTCTGAGTTCCGAAAAAGGTAAAAACTGTCTGTTAAGTCCTGACAAATGAGTTTCGAGTTCCGACAAATCAAAAGTAGTTATGACATAAATGCAGGGAATCCGCGAAGCTATCATGAGGCCAGGGTCAATTCATCGCTGGAAGGAATTTGTGGAAATGGATAGGACCCTGCTGCATCTCTGCCGAAATTCGCCACTTCACACTGACCAACACATTGCCATCTTCTTGTAGGCCGTCTCGCTGGCACTGAAACAGTTGCTGAATATGGTCAACACNTTTGGGGGTCGACGACGAGCAAAAAAAAAACGAAAAAAAAAACGAAGTTCTCTTCATTGAATTTGGATCACTCTTACTTTTGATATTTTTTATTGTTTTCAATTTATTAAAAATATATTTTACAAGTCAATGCGATGGAGTTGGGTGACTTATTTTTTAAATTTTAATTGATATTTTATCATTTTCGGAACTCGGACAATTTTTAGCTTTTTCGGAACTCAGATCATTCGGAACTCAGATGATTTTTAGTTTATTCGGAACCTAGACAATTTTTAGCTTTTTCTGAACTCAGATCATTCGGAACTCAGCCATTCGGAACTCAGACCGTTCGGAACTCCGAGCGGTAGCGCCTTTAAGGATGAAAAATGCTCCACCAAGCACAGTTCAGGATGAAAAGCATTTCTTCGGCATCCATCGTGAGTTGATTGGGTCGAAAGATGCACAGGAACTGTGAATTCAGGAAGATAACAATATCCTTTGTCGAGTGGAAATCATTAGACAAGAATTTTACCCTTTGTACATTTTCTGCATTGTTTTACATTTATGATTAAAAACACCTATTCATTTTAATATTGAATATCGAATTCCTTGTATTATATCAATTGCAATTCTGCCTCTTTTTTTTTAAATTTATTCCAATGGATTTTTTATGGGGTTTATATCTTTGGTGGAATTTGCTCATGCTATAAGGTTTAAATGATCTTACCTAATAGTATTTCTATCCTTTGCTATTTATTATACATCGTCAAGAGGTCAAAACTCTTTTTTTATTCTTCTCTCATTTTTATCCTTTATTATTAATTGTAATTGCATATAGCCTAAGAGTTTAAACTATATTCATCTTTCATAGCATTTTATTCTTTATCCTTATTGGCTTATTGCTAACGGTTTTTCTTTATAGAGAATTCGAAATGTTATTTTAGCTCCTCGATTTTATGACGAGAAGGCATATTGCATAAAACATATATTGTTGTCTGATTTCTTTTCCTCTGTTCATTATACTTTATCGCTTCATAAAACTGATGCCTTTAAGCGTTTCGGCGCCCAATTTTTATTTTATTTTTTTATTCTTATTTCCCTCCAAATGGACTCTCCCCAGGGAACTATGTAGAGCTGCTCGAGTATCAAATTTTTCCGAGAGACCGAGAAATGACCCCGAGAGTCGGGATGAGACCGAAAAACCGATAAATTTTTATTTTCTGCTCGTAAAAGCTCAAAAAATTTCAAAAATGAAAAGCAAATTAAATGTTATATTATTCTGTGGTCGCTAGAGCAAGATAAATTTAATCATTGTTTCACATCAGTTCGAATATGCAAATTTGAGGTTATTGCGCATTTGTTTCGAAAAATTTCGAAAAAAATCCCAGAATATCAAATGAAAAAATTCCTCTATATTGAGGAATATGATCAACTAATTTTAGCTGATTTTTGTTTTTCAAAGTTTCATTTGAACCGAGTTATGACTCAAACATGCTTTTGGTTTCAATGTGCACATTGATACTCAAATGATGATTTAAATTTCATAGAATGTAAATTTCTCGTTTTCCGAGAATATGCACCCGAGAAACAAGACCTAGAACAAAGAGTAAAAAAACCGAGAAAAATCTCGATTCGGGAGTCGAGTCCGAGAGTCTCGAGCAGCTCTACAGGGGACCCAAACTGGATAGGTGCCGTGATCTCATATACATGTCGTCTAACATTGTAATGGGGTCCATCCTAAATGTCACCGCGATCAAAATGTCACCACAGCCATAAAAATGTCGCCATCATAGATAGACCAAAATTTCAAAGGCAATAAGGTTCAGAATTTTATGCTTTACAGCTTTGTAAAAACGGTTTTTCGAATTCCTTCGAAAAAGTTCGAATTTTTGTCGAAAAACCGAAAATTCAGCCAAAATTAGAGTTTTCGAAAAATTGAACTTTTTCGAAGGAATTCGAAAAACCGTTTTTACAGAACTGTAAAGCATAAAATTCGGAACCTTTTTGCTTTTTGAAATTTTGGTCTATCTATGATGGCGACATTTTTATGGCTGTGGTGACATTTTGAGCAGGTGGCGTTTGGGGTGGTAGCCATTGTAATATATGACAAAATGGAATTCAGATTCGTGTTCAGCGCCCCAGAAAACTAGGGCTGTTCGATACCTGAAATTTCCCGATACTCGATAACGATACCGATACCGATATTTGGACCCGATACCGATATTGGGTACCGATACCCGATATTCGATACCGATATTCGATACTTTTCAAAAAAATTTACTTTTCAAAAAAAAATCAAAAAATCAATCGTCAAAATTAAAATGCAAAAAAAGTTGCTGAAAAAAAACCCGTTTTTCCGGTAACATGATCGGTTCACATGATAGGCAAATAAACCGTAAAATCAAGGAATCGATTTTTTCAGATTTCGGATGATCATTCGGCCAAACTTTCACCGCTTTAAATTCTGTCAAATCCGTCTGTTTTAGGACTTTTTGTGAAGTTGTGGGTTCTTCGGTTGCTGGCCGCTTTTGTGTTTTTTGCGTTTTTGAATCGAGAAATTCTTTGTATAATCTAGAGAAAGTTAATTATTTTCGAAATTAATTTTATAAACTTTGTATGATGATTTTTGAGATGCTTTTCCATCCCCGTTGTATTGCCACCTTTTCTTGGTATAACTTTANATAAAAGACCTCGTCATTTTCTTCAATTTCATCTTGCAAATTAGGTCCAATATCCATGTTTCTATAAATAAAAAACATTTACAAAAAAAACAAAACAAAAAAGATTCATAAAAAAATAAATAATTGTTCACTAAGTAACATATCAAGAGAATACTTGTAGAGATCCACAAATTATTTTTTGCTTTACGGAAATTGTAAAAGAAAAAAACAGAGAAAAAAGGTTAGAGTATTTTGGCATTATGTATTACAAAATTTGAATGATGGAACCAATGGTCCGTCGGTCTGGGTAATTAATTTTCCGAAAGTGCCATTTTATCCAGTGCAAAAAAGTATCGATTTCCGATACCAAAAACCCGATATCGATAGCGATATTTAGGCCCGATATTATCGAGTCGATACCCGATACCGATATTATCGAACAGCCCTACAGAAAACCCTCAGAATGCTTTTGTTGAGGAAAAAATAATATTAATTTTTCGAGATTGCCCAAAAATTGATAAATGCCTTAATTTTATTTTTATGGTTTGGAAACCCTGCGTAGAACCCGCAAATGGAATTTGCTATATTAGACGAAATTTGGTGTAGGCGAATCTTGGAGCAGCTTCTTTTAATCATTTGCTTTTGGCTTATAAAGGAGAAATTTTTCGTTTTTAGCATTAAATGGTTTTGAAACGATTATCCTCTTCGATATTGTTGTTCTATTTTTCGGCGTAGTGACAAAACATCCCCTCGCAGAATGTCCCCAAACTGACAAAAAAAATGTCCCCATGTACAAAAACTTTTTTGTTAGACCAGTTAGACCAAAAGTATAAAAAGCAAAGTTGTGCAGAATTTTATGCTCTATCTTCTGGTATTGTTGTTTTTTCGAAATTCGAACAAAAAGTTCGAAATTTTCTTGAAATACTCCATTTTTCGATATTTTCGAAAAATTTCGAACTTTTTGTTCGAATTTCGAAAAACCAACAATACCAGAAGATAGAGCATAAAATTCTGCACAACTTTGCTTTTTATACTTTTGGTCTAACTGGTCTATACATGGGGACATTTTTTTGTCAGTTTGGGGACATTCTGCGAGGGGATGTTTTGCGATGACCCCTATTTTTCTTTGGTTTATGAAATCTAGCTATCTTCATCGTTGTTATTTGTATAAAAATTATATTACAATCGTTTCGAGACCAAATTTAAATAGTTTCATGCTAAAAACGAAAAACCGCTCCTTTATGTGCTGATCCATTATTTTTCCCCCAAAAGTTGGAAATGGATTTTTTATTTGAAACGAAAAAAAGTGTTCGTTGAAACGAGAGAATGCTCATGAAAAAGTGTTGAAGAAAACGAAAAGAGTGCTCATGAAAAAGAAAGAGAGTGCTCATTGGTACTGTGGCACGTCCGCTAACTTTTGGGTAAAAAAATAATGGCGTAGTGCCAAATCACCCCCACGCAAATCACCCCCGGACAACTCATCCCCAAATACAAAAACGAAATATCCCAAAGGACAAAATATCTCCAAAATAAAAAATTCGTGTTCCGACCTGAGATTTTCAGAAAAATTTTCACAACCCTCGGAATTTCAAAAAATTCACATTTGCAAGAATTCTTCACAAGCCTCGGAATTAAAAAAGGCTTCGGACTTTCCAAAAAATAGGCTTCGGACTTTCAAAAAATGCACAAGCTTTGAATTATAAAAAATTACGAGCCTTGGATTTTCCCAAAAAATTTTATAACCCTAAAGATTTTCGGCGCTACCTGAAAGACGGTAACTTTTGAAAACCCACTAAAAGGGTCCCCCCTTTTAGGCAAAAAAGAAAAAAAAATTTTTTGTTTTTTCCAATGCTTTTGCTCAAAAAAGTAGTTAAAAAGGTTAAAAAACGCAAAAAAATCTTTTTTTGGTTTTCAAATGAAAAGGGTCTCCCCTGTTGAATTTGTGGGTTTTCAAAAGTTACCGTCTTTCAGGTAGCGCCAGATTTTCAACAATTTTTATTTTGGAGATATTTTGTCCTTTGGGATATTTCGTTTTTTTGTATTTGGGGATGAGTTGTCCGGGGGTGATTTGCGTGGGGGTGATTTGTCCCTGGGGATGAGTTGTCTGGGGGTGAATTGTCCGGGGGTGATTTGCGTGGGGATGATTTGCGTTGATCCCAAAAATAATAGATCCGTATGTATAAAATATAATCGTAATCGTTTATTTCATTTATGGTTTTTTATTCTTTCCAAGAAGTTTATTTCCTCTGGCAAAAAGATAAAATTTTAGGGAAAAACCATGCCTAGGAAAACTACCCAGCTGTGCCTAGATCCAGCCCACCGAATTCTAGCATAAGTAGGCGACATTGAGCAGACAATTCATTCCCAAAATATTATGATTGTGATATGGGTTGTGACTCATCCCCTTTTTGATTTTCCCCATTCTTTATATCAGTAGGTATATTATATAGTGATGTAAAACATCGATTTAAAGGATTTAAACAGAAGACTAAATTTTTTTTGGTGATTTTTTGACACAATTTTCAGACTGACTCGCCCACACGTTTTTTATATTTCCACCATTTTGTTTAAAATTCCTAAATTCTCGACCAAAAAATGTTTCTTTAATCTACCCATAAATAAAAAATTAAAATGATTAGAGAATCCTTTTGACAAAAGCTAAAGCGTTAATGATTTTTCCAACTTTTTTTTAAAAAGGACCCTAATTTTTAATGAACGCAATAATTTTGGGTCATTGACTCAAAAATCCTTAACTTTTCATACCCTATAAATAATCTTTTTGTCCTGAACATTCCCCTCTTGCCTAAATTTTCCTTTTGCTTTTGTTCAGATTCACCAAATTAAGCACAGCATTGTTTGTCATTGTTGTTCCTGTGGTCGACGGACAAAAAAGATCGATAGACCAAAAGGAAGAGAAAGAGAGAGAAAACCCGAAGATTGGCGGCCATTGGCAGCGGAAAAACCAGCAAAACAATGGGCAAAATTCTGTCAAAAATATTCGGCAAAAAGGAAATCCGAATTCTGATGCTGGGCCTGGACGCGGCGGGAAAGACAAGTTTGCATTTTTTTATTTTCTAAAAAAATACCGAAAATTGAAATTTCAGAAATTTTAACAAAAAAATATAAAGAGACCCACCCAAAATTTCCAGGAATGAGGGGAAAAATGTCAATTTTCAAGAAAAGGACCTAAATTTTTGAAATTTTCACTAAAGTTGGAAGCGCCGAAAACCCTTAATATTAATACAGTGAAATACAGGGCCGGCGCCAGGATTTTCTGACGGGGGGGGGGNGGGGGGGGGCTGAACTTTTGGGGTCGACGACGAGCAAAAAAAAAAAAACGAAGTTCGACGGCCCGGTAGGGCCGCCGAAGAAAATTCCGCATTTTTAGACCATTTTCTTAAGAAAATTAGTCAATTTTTGCGCCTTATTAAGTTGTTTTACTAATTTAAGGAAGTGCCGGCGGTCCCGATAGGGGCCGCCGGAGAAAATTTTGAAAATTTGGCCCTTTTTCTTAGCAAAATTGATCAATCTTTAATTTTTCCAGGGGCTGCAGCCCCCCTGCCCCCCCCCTGGCGCCGGCCCTGGTGAAATAACTTGTCAACCAGGATTTTGGGCCCCTCCCCATCGAAAAGAAAAATTCGAAATTGTGAAGATTTTGAATGTGATGGGCCACTCCCCCATGCCAAAATCCTGAATATGCCACTGATTCAGTGGCACTGACTCTTCATAAACATTTTCCTTAAGCGGAAATTCTTGATAAAATTTCTTTAAAAAATTGCAAAATTAATTTTTGCTCTTGTTGTACTCCCCTTGGCCTATCACTTCCTCGAAAAAATTTTCTATTGGTTCATTTTCAGCTTAATTCCTTCTTCTTTTTTCATTTTTTTTTGATCCATTTTAGGCTTGTAAATTTTGATTAGGACGTAATTATGGATGCAAATATTTAAAATATTGGGTTCTCAATTTGAATTTTTATGGTTTACAATTAAAATCGGAAAAAAAATTGCGAAAAATCTTTTTCGATTACCTTATGCCTTCAATATCCTTGTAAAAAATTCCTTATTTTGGTTCTTTACAGACAACACTAATAAAAAAAGTTCGGGTTTTTCGCAACAATTAGCCTTTAGACCTAAAATTTTCAAAAAAATTTAAGGCATTCTCTACCGGCTGAAGCTGGGCCAGTCCATCAAGTCCATTCCCACCGTTGGCTTCAATGTGGAGACGGTCACCTACAGGAATATCAAATTCAGCGTTTGGGTTGGAAAATTTCATAAAAAAAATTAGGATTTTCAAGAATTTTTTATTTTAGGACGTGGGTGGCCAGGAGAAAATTCGGCCCCTCTGGCGGCATTACTACGTGGGCACACAGGCACTGATCTTTGTTGTGGACTCGGCCGACAGAGACAGGTTCGGATTTTCAAAATAAAAGAACCCCAAAAAATCAAAAATATAAAAATCTGGATAAAAAGTTAAAAACTTTAAAAGATTGGAATTAAAAATTTAATAGGAAACACGATTAAGGTATTATAGAATAACTATTGTCTCCGATGGGGCTATCAAAATTTTTTTTGCACATTTGGGTCGCTTTCTTAAAATTGCTATTTTTACTTATCTAAATTTTCTGAATTAATTTTTGGAGAAATTTGTGTCTTTTTCTTGCAATTTTTCTTTCCATTAACTCTCACAATCAGTGGCATATCCAGGATTTTCCCTTGGGGAAGGAGCGCTGCAGCTATTAAAAAAATTAATTTTTTGTTTCCTTGGGGGACTGATTTTTTCAAATGAAATTGATTAATGTTTTGCTTAGAATAAATTTTTAGGAAAAATTAGACTGTATTAAAAGTAGAGATCGACATTTTGAGAAAACCAGTTTCAGTACCCAGTACCAGTAGTCGAGGAGTACCAGTATACAGTACTCAGTGTTAAAAAACTGGAAAAAAACTGAACTGATTTAGCACTGACTTGTTCTTCATCAGTATATTTGTGCATTTTACCAGTATCAGTACCAGTTTTTGTGCAATAAATTTTTTGAAAATGGTCAAAAAAAATCGAAAAAATACTAGCAAAAAATGAATTATTTTAAATTTCAGTTGTAAATTTATATAGTTATAAATATCAATATCTCAGGGGTTTTCAAATCAATAACGCAAATCTGGGCGAGTGGGAAAGGGAGAGAGTCAGAGAAAAAAAACTAGAAAAGAGAATAGAAAAAATGAACAAAAAGAGTTTAATAAAAATTCATTCAATTTTGCGATATTATAGAGTAAAAAATTTATATTTTTTCCCTTTAGAGAAGAGATCACTTGTATGCCAGCGCTCGTTTGGCCATAGGAGAAATTCGGATTTTTTTCTTAAGAAAAATGCGTATTAGACAGATAACATAGGGGTTATTTGTCAAAACTTTCCAAAATTTATGGGTTTTCGGTCAAAATTTTCCAAAATTTAGAGATTTTCGGTCAAAATTTTCCTAATTTTGCCTTTCTTAGGGGTGCAAAATTAGCACTGTAAAATACTTTACCAAAAACCTAGTTTCAGTACCCAGTATCAGTAGTAGAGGAGTACCAGTATACAGTACTCAGTGCAAAAAAACTGGAAAAAACTGAACTGATTTTAACACTGTTGGGCGAAAAATACCAGTTTCAGTACCCAGTGCACTGGAAAATACTGTCAGTGCCACTGAACTGGGTCGATCTCTAATTAAAAGGTTCGATAGCCCCGATACCGATAGGGATCGCCGGAGAAAATTTTGAAAAACTGAGCCTTTTCTTAAGAAAATTCATTTTTTTGGCCATGGGATATGGGATATAGGCTCAAAAAGGACCTATTGGTTTGCAAATTTTTATACACATTAAAAAATCAAATATATATATATACCAGGTCGTTGCATAATTAATGTCGCTTTTTAAAATTCCTTTATAATTTTGCGAATACAAATTATAATTAATTAATTTTTGGGTTTAAATTCATTGCTATATACATAATACGCATTTTCATACCAAATTTATTCAAGAAAACCATTTTTCAATAAAGTTACAATCCATAGAATGACCGATGGTAAGGGTAAATTTGGTGATTAGTTTACACATCCAACTGAAAATCGAAAAATTAGGGCGCTAATGATTTAAAACTTCTATAAAACATAAAAAACAGATACAAGGGTGATTCAAAAGTCTTGTCGCTTTTTGATAGTTTGTTGAATAATTGATTAAGTCCATGCAAAACCATATGAATATTTGTTGTCAAAAGAAAGCTTGTTATCTGTAGACTATTATAGTAATTTTTGAAAAATTCGAACTTCAGGTTTTCATGTCGAAAAATGGTCTGAAATTCGCTTAATCGTTTGTGTGGAAAAGTTTAAAAAATTTAAATAAAAATATTTTCAACTGTGGAAAAAATCAAAATCGTTATGGGAATAGGCAATCAAATGTGGAGAATACGATCCGCTTATCAAAAAAACGATAGACCCTACTTTTC
>LDKF01000012.1:81750-116916 GCA_001026735.1 Rotylenchulus reniformis
TATATTCCTTTGATTTTATGGAGTTAAAAGCAGTCTAAAATTTCAATTTGGGATAAAGGAGCACCAAATTTAAAGGTGGCCCAAGAGTCCATACTCCAAGGACAAAAAGCACTAGATCGGCTAAGAAAAGTGGCATGAATAAAATTCCAATACTAAATTATATATAAGATATAGGCCTATCATAATGGAAGAGCGATGCTTCTTAAAAACTATTCCTAAGGAAATTTTTTGGTCCCATAAAGCTCCCGTTACCGACGCGTTCACCAAAACAGCAACCAGAATTGATTTGTCTTTAATGCGTGACCAAACAAAAAGTTGCAAGCAATTCGGAAATTTGGATAAAAAAAATGAAAGATACATTCAAAAAGGTTGTTTTTGAACAAAAAATTTTTTTGTAAAGCACATTATAATTATTGTTTATGGTTTTCACTTCAACCCCACTGTAAATATGGGTTATCTGTTTTCAGGTCTATTCATTTCCATTTTTTTAATTGTGTACTTTGTCATTTGGTTTCATTTTGGTGTATTTAACCCTAATTAACCTAATCCATATGATAGAATGTCCACTGGACTCTTATTTCAGTTTTTATGGAAATTCACTTTTTCTCTCACTTGTCAATGAGAAAAGCGACATTAATTATGCAACGACCTGGTATATATATATATATAAATCGTCCCATAATTTAGTGCTCCCATAAATTTGCACCAAATTTTTTTTTTGCATAATTTTGTTTTTTTTATACTTTATTTTTTAAACCAAAGGAATGTTAAGGATTGACGAGGCCCGCCAGGAACTGCACAAGATCATCAACGACCGGGAAATGCGCGACGCGGTGATCCTGATATTCGCGAACAAGCAGGATCTGCCGGACGGTGAGCGGGGAAAATGGAAAAAAATGAATTTTAAATTTCGAAGGTGTTTATGAAGCTGAAAAATTTAAAAAAGAACTTCAATTAATAAAAATAATTATTCCTCTAATTTCAACATTTTAGCGATGCAACCCGCAGAACTCCAGGACAGACTGGGACTGTTGCGATTACGGGACCGCAATTGGTAAGTAGCAAATGCTCGGCATGGAGATCAGAAATTTTATTATTGACAACTTTTTAAAATCAGTTTAATTTTTTTTCGAAAAATTGATAAATCTTCCTCATCAGTCAATTATGGAAAAAAATTTTTTCACAACTTTTAAGACAGAAATAAATGGAATTTATTCAAAAAATCCAACTTTCCTTGTTAGGATGATGGCGAAAATTCCAATAAAAATGGTTAAAAATACGAAAATTTTGATTTCTCAGGAATAACCATCTCTATGTTCAGGGGTTTAGCCAGATAATTTTTAGGGATGCGACCAAGCCCGTATACAGAAAAATTTTCGGGGGAGGGGGATCAATCCAATCAATTCTACTGCTCATTGTCAGGGGAGAGAGTCTACCTAGAATTTTTTTTATAATTTTGACGGGAATCGGTAACTTTTTCTTCCAACTTCAAAAAACTCTAAAAATTTTAATAAGGCCTGCTGATTTTTTTTCTTTTCGCATTGAGAGAATTCCCCACCCTTCTCCCCCCTCGTACCCGCCATCTCCTTCCCCCTATATGCTATATAACTACTTATAAAACTGAAAATCCGTTTTTCTATATGTTTTTTTGAATTTTTTGAAAATAATACGTCAAAAACCCGAAATTTCTGCTCCAGGTATGTGCAGCCATCGTGCGCCACCGCCGGCGACGGACTGTACGAGGGGCTCACTTGGTTGTCCACCAACTGCAAGTTATGACTCCGATCGATCGAAGTGATCGGATCAGAAAATTGTGATCAATCAATAGTCCAAATCAATCCAATCAATTCTATTCCAGCCGAATGCTCAATTCTTTTTTTGATTAATTTTTTCTTTTAATTTCCACAAAAGACTATGTCGAAATAAAAAATATTTAAATGCCAAAAATTATTATCGAAAAAATTTGTAAGACGCTTGGACAGGAAATTTTCGGGTGCCGACAGGGTTCGAATATTTTCCGATAATAGTCTTGCCTCATTTTTCCCTTCTCTTATCACTCCCATTCTCATCAAATATCCATCGAAATTTCGAAGAAAAAAAATTATATTCCGATTGTCCGATGTTCTTTCCCTCTGATCACTTTTATGTGGCGTAATTTCCGAGATTTTTTTTGACGATTTTGATTGTATAAAGGTGAATTTACAAGTTTATTCGTGTAAAGAATTTTTCAATTTTAATCTAATTTGTGGAAAAGAGGTTCATGTCCTTCAGATGTGAATAAATAAAATCAATTTTTATTTGCCAAAATGCGCCCCATAAATTTTACATTTTTTGTAAAGCATCTACTTAACTAAATTAAATTTACTAAAAAAATCCAATACTAATTCAAATAAAAAGAAGAGTTCTTGAAATTTTAAACAATAAAATGTTTTTTAATTAACTCCACAAAATGTTAATTATATTTGAGAAAGATCCCATATGAATAGATATACCTAACTGTTTCAAGGATTTTTTTTGTGTTAAAGTTTGAATCTGGAAAATCTTCTTATTTTAGCTCCAGAATTATTCAGAGAAATTTTAGGAATTTTTTATTAAGTTTAAAAAATATTGAGTAGATTGGCATCACACGGGAATGGGAACCTTTTACCTCCTCATTTTTTGTAAGAGATGTAAAAAATTGCAAAAAATCATATACGCTAAATTGGATTAATACATCGCATGCGGGTTCATATCATAAATTTTGATTCATCGATCTGCATTTTTGCCTCCGATCACTTCCACAGGAACAGTTTGATCCAGCAGAACACAATGGTGGCCCCGGACAGGATGCAGACCAGGATCCGGGTGCGCAAGCTCGGCTTCTCCTGATACACCATACTTTCCGCCAGACTGACCTTGCCTGTAAATGAAATTTGATGGGTTGCAAAAAATCGAAAATTTGAACTATTTTGATAGAAATTCCATGCCAAATATGAAATTGCAAAAAGTGAAGGGTGAGGCTCAAATTTCAAAGAAATAATTTTTTTAAGGAGTATCTGTATTCCAAAAATTTTTGATGCAAAATTATTTTGGCCCAAATTGCTGATCCATTTTGTTCGGAATTAACGATGTTAAAATAATATAAAAAATTTTAAAAGCAATATTATGAAAACAAAAAATATACTTTTGCCTGTATATTTTTCAGATTTCAATAAATCTTTGTTTTTTAAACTTGCTTTTTTATTTTTTGGAAAAATGAAAATTTTGACCAAATTCCAAAAAAAAAATCCGTCTTAAAAAAATAAAAATGCTTTCTTAGGTTTGGCCTAAATCTTTTTTTTTCAAATTAGATGGCCAACATGATACTTTTTTTCTAAGGATTCGACAACGTCCAAGTGTGTGTCTGGCATCAAAATCACAAAACCTTCATTAATGAATTTGTATCCCATATAAAGCCCGAAGTTAAAATTTATTTCCATTACACCTTTGGGACTATTTGTAAATAGCTTTTCCAGCATTTCCAATTTTATTATCAAATTTTACCTCCTGGAGCATTCATTTTGACGCTGGTCTGTTTCAGAATGGGACGTTGGACTTGGCCAGAAGACGAGGGCAATGAAGAGGAGGCGGAATTATGGCTTTGGATGCCCGAGGAGCTCGAAGGGGTAGTGGAGAGCTGAAAACTGGCAAAAAAACTATATTTTTAAAAATTTAATTTTTTTCGCGAAATTACAGTATAGATCAAAAGTCTTGCCATTCCTTAAAAATTACTTAAAACCGTTCATTTCTATTCAACTCCTCCATTTTTGGTCTTAAAAAATAGTTTAAACAAAAACTCAGTTGACCTATTTCAGCGTTTTCGAAATTCGAATCTTAAACCGGTTTGAAAATCGCAAAAAAACCCATTTTGGCCATTTTTACGTTTTTAGACTGTTTTTGCGATTTTCAAAAATTCATAACTCGGCTTAAACCGGGAATTTTTAGATGCGGTTTTTTGCAACTTATATAGAATTTCAAGGGCTGTCACATATAAAATCACCAGATTTTTAACATTTTTTCTCACCTAGATGCGAAATGGTATGTTTTTTAAACCAGTTCAAAAATCGGTTTAAGATTCAAATTTTCGAAAACGCTGAAATAGGTCAACTGAGTTTTTGTTTAAACTATTTTTTAAGACCAAAAATGGAGGAATTGAATAGAAATGAACGGTTTTACGTAATTTTTAAGGAATAGGCAAGACTTCTGCTCTATATAGTATTATTTTATGCATTTGTGAATTTATCCAAACATTTTCCGAATAATCAAGCAAGCTCCAAAAATTGATAATTGATCAAACTTGACTATTAAAAATTTTATTTTTTCTAATTTTATTTTTCATTCATGCTCATCATCGTAAATGAAAGTGAATGCTAGAACTGATCGGTTAACTTAACATTTTTGGACTTGATTTTTTAACCAGGAAACGGCCAAACAATTTTGATTTTTCTATTATAACACTTCGGAAAGTAATTTTTTAGTCCAGAAAATTTATTGGCAACATTCGCAGAATATTTTTATTTATTTTACTTTTTATTTTTTGAAATTACTGATCGATCGATTTTTTGGAATGTGGTGCATTTTTAGCCTCGATTTGATCTCACAAACTTCAAATTTCACAAAACTTTAAAGGGCTATTTTAAGACTGGTTGAGCAAACATCGCAAGTACACAGAAAAAGCTATTTTATTTTTTGGAGTTCAATTATTTGTGATAGAATCATAAGTAAGAATTGAAAGGAGGACTAATTACCACGCATAACAATGTTAAACATCTTATCAAAATCATTATCATTAAGGTCTATAAGTCAATATGTTGAACTACAAATCCAGAATAAGAAAATAAATTGACCTCTGGTCGATTGGTATATCTAATCAAAAACATTGAATTTGTTTTGGGGATCATCCATGAAAATGGCCGAATTTGCAAAAATTTTATTTTTTTTCCATTCTATTGAATTTAAAATGTTTATTATGAAAATATCATTCTATTTTTTACCTTCTTTTGCTGATGAGTTTCTTCTTCCCCATCGTCCGGAGGGAGAACATCAATTTTGTACATCGAATCACTTTTTTAGGAGATTAATACGAAATTTTTCAGCATATAAGGAATAATCGAGGTCCTAGGTACCTATAGGGCGCTAGGACAATCCGACAGTGGACAATCCGACAGTAAGGCTAAACCAACTTTTTTCTCACAAATTATAATTCTTAATTAATTTATCGTTATTATATAAGTGTTAGCAATGTTTTGTCGGGTGGAGAAAAAATTTTTTGATGAAATTTTTTTTTGAATTTTTAAGGTTTATCGTTTGATCAATTGTTTCCAAACAAAAAAAAATTCCAAACCATATAAATTAAAGAAAAATAAATTAAGAATTTTGTGAGAAAAATGATGATTTTACCCTTACTGTCGGATTGTCCACTGTCGAATTGTCCGCTGTCGGATTGTCCGGACACGAACCTATAGACATCCAATCAGGTGTGGTGCTTAAAATTTTAAAATGAGCTGAGAATTTTTCGGCAGCTAGGCTGCTAAAGTTCCTCGGGAATAGAGTTTGACACCAGGGGTGTGCACGGGCCGGCCCGGAGGCGGGCCCGACCGGGCTTGGGCCGGGCCGGGCATAGGTGTCTCCGGGCCCGGGCCGGGCCTAGGTGTCTCCGGGCCGGCCCGGACAGGCCCGGTAGGGGAAAATTTCTGACTGCAACCCAAAATTATTGAAATTTTTTAATAAAAAATGAAATGAAATTTTAAAAAATATTTAAAAATTTTTATTAATAAATTAATTTTAACATTAAAATTTTTTTGAAATTTTTGAAAATTTTCAAATTTATCGGAACTCATTGAAGATGAATTTTTATAATTTTTTTTATAGAAAGTCAAAGTAANGGTCCGGGCCGGGCCGGGCCGGCCTGGAGCAGGCCCGTGCACAGCCCTGTTTGACACTCGGTTAAATTCTCGTAAAATCATACCTTCCCAGCCGTTGATACAGTTTATATTTTTTTGTGAAATTTTAAAAATTGAGGTTTTTTGGGACATCCAGCCGATGTGTTTTCTATTTTACAAATGCAATTCCATGGGCATTTATGCTTCATATATTGGAATTTTTCTGGGTTGCAACCTTGCAAATCCAGGGATTCAATTAAAAAGGATTTAAAAAAGGAAGTGGTGTTTCTATAGAAAGTTTGGAAGTATTGGTGAATATTGTTTTCCGAGTCCTTTATCGAATTTTCGAGCTCTCCTAAAGATCAATTTGGTTTGCATAAATTAAAATGATTCGATTTTCAATACCCTAGCCAATTTATCATCTGTCATGTTCAGCACTCCAAAATTACCAAAATAATGTTCTGTCTCTCCCTCATCGATGATTGCTGATCAAATCACCACCCTCAATTCCCGTTATCAGCACTATGTAACTCCCTCACCATTTTGGTCTTTGATCCCTTGGACAAACATTGAAAAATGGGGGGAAAATCGATGGCCAGAAAAATGGGCCCTTAACAGTGAATACTGAATACATATATCTGCATAATATTACGAAAAAAGACAAAATTTATTGGTTATTACATATGCAAAAAATGTAGCAAATACAAGTTTCTACCGAAAGTGATATCCATGTTGATCCGTGAAAATTCTTTAAAGAATTGTTCGGTCCGAGAATAATGAAATAGGAATAATTTTAAATCAATATCAAATCATCAAAATACATTAATATCAATTTTAATTAGGATTTGGGATGTTATTAAAAAATGTATAACGTATAACCCATGAGATTTTTTAAATTTACATTTATTAATACATTTTTAATGGTTGGTTAAGCAGATCGGATGAAAAAATTAAACGAAAAAGTAAAATTTTAAATATTTTTTGTTTAAAAATGTTTTGTATGGCCATTGAAAAAAATTTTTATTTACATTAAAATAGAGCCTTCTGATGGAGATACTTGCGGAAGAGAAATTTTATTAAAAATTTCAGTACCAAAAAATAATAATAATAAATAGAAAGATAGAAGTTGTTCGATTTGTACAGATAAGCAATGAATTTATCAGATTCCACTTTATCCCCATATGAATTTGAATTAGTCCGATTAGGAAGATCAAGCTAAAGTCGTTAGTAAATTTTAATTTCGATCCATATTCGATCCATATGAGAAAATTTGTTTTTTTAAATATATTCAAAATTATGTTGATGAAAGAAGAAGACGAATTAAATGGATGATCAGTTTCATTAATGCAATAAAGAATTTATGAAAATGTGATATGGGTAGTAAGAAATTTTGTTGTCCATAAGAATTTTTTTGCTACGCATTAACTAGGGATTTGATAAAATTTATAGCAAAGTAGTAAGAAATTTTGTAAGTATAAGACACCCCTTTAAAATAAGACACCTCACACCCCCACACATTTTTCCATACATATTAATATTTTTATTAAACGATTTTTTGAAATAAGCAATTTATGAATCCCTTGTCTTATTCTTAATTTTTTCTGCGGTCGCAAGAGTCAATTTAACTCCATTTTTGAGGTCGGAACTTTGAAACGAAAAGCACTGTTCGAGTTATAACTCGGTTCAAACCCAGTGAAACGAAATGGAAAGATAGAGCTTATTATTAGCTACAAAAACAGTTTAAACAATTTAATTTATTTAGATGAAATTTTTTTATCAGAAGCAGTAAATTTTTTACATAATTAGCCTAGTTTCCAACCCGAATGTAATAGTTATTTTATGAATATTACTATTTTAATTAAAAAGGGCACTCTTTCCATTAAATGAATCGAACGATTTTTAAAAATTTCCAGGTGATCGAGTCCTTTTTACTAAATTAACCTTTTTGACTTTATTGGGCTAATTATGTAAAAATTTATAAAATAATGCTCTCCAAAGAAATTTTCCATAAAATTTCAAAAATTTTCAGAAAATTTTATTGAAATTTTCATGTTATCATTAAAATCTATGGCATAGCTTTGAAAATTAATCCAAACCTTGACTATTTTGTACAATTGGTTAAATTCGGTGCTAAGTCGTTTCGGCTAAAAAGGCCATAATGGGCGTTTCGGCTAAAAGGCCAAAACAGAATTACTTGTCCTTAAAACTTTTTTTGTTAGACTTGTTAGACAAAAAGTATAAAAGGAAAAATTATTCAGAATTTCATGCTGATTCGAATGGTATTTTTATTTTTTTGAAATTCGGCCAAAAAGTCCGAAATATCCTCTAAAAAACGTATTTTTCGGTATTTCGGCAAGATTTCGAACTTTTTGGCCGATTTTCGAAAAATTCAACAAAAACCATTCGAATCAGCATGAAATTCTGAATAATTTTTCCTTTTATACTTTTTGTCTAACAAGTCTAACAAAAAAAGTTTTAAGGACAAGTAATTCTGTTTTGGCCTTTTAGCCGAAACGACTGAGCACGGTTAAATTCATCTTGGTAAGTGATGATGTCCATAGGTTCCATATAAGATAGATTTTTGCTGCCACGAAAATTGTAGAAATTTGTAAAATTTTATTTTATCTTCCATCCTATTCAATTCAAAAAAAGAATATATCATTTCGTTATTACATACCTTCTTTGGCTAATGAGCGTTTTTCCCTATCGACCGGCGGGACAACATCAATTTTGTACATCGAATAACTGTGCCTAAATTTTTGAATGAGATAAGTGAATTTTTTGGCATATAGAGCATAATGATGATAGAGAACGATTTTAGAGTTTGACACTCAGTCAAATCTTGAAAATCTTAAGCCTTATGTACACACTTTAAACTACCGTATTTCCTCTAAAATAAGCATGATGCTTATTTTTTTCAATGCCCTTCTAATGTCTTGCTTATTTTAGAGCACTTGCTTATTTTAGAGCACTTGCTTATTTTTTTCAAAGGTCAAATTAATAAATATTCTTTGTTGAAATAAATGTGTCCAAAAAGGCAAATGGCAAAAATTTTCAATATTCAAGCGGGTCATCCATCACTCAAAACATCATTTTCCTTTCCCGGGACTAATCCCCGGGTAATTTTTGACGTTGAATCCGCTTCTGACGTCTATTCTGATGTACTGCGTTACTCGACGCATCTTTTTGCCAAAAAATGCCGCACGTAGAACCCGCAAACAACACGAAGAAGACCACGAGTTCGTTGCGGTTGCTACGTGCGACATTTTTGGCGTCAGCGTCAAAAAGTGACTTCAGAGGAAAGATAAAAAGAAACAAACATATAGGTATGAGTAAAAATTTTATTTGGAAAACACATGCTTATTTTAGAGCACTTGCTTATTTTTTTCAATGTCCTTCTAAGGTCTTGCTTATTTTAGAGCACTTGCTTATTTTAGAGCACTTGCTTATTTTAGAGGAAATACGGTATTTGTGAAATTTTAAAACCTGTAATTACTTGGAGACGATAAATGGCATGTTTTATTTACAATTGTATGCCATGTTTGTTCATGCTTCATATTTTGGAAATTTCGATGGGTTGCAAATCCAGGGATACCATTCAAGAAGCTTTAAAAAAGAAGGGATTTATTATCTTTTGTGTCTTACTCTAGAGATGCCGGCCATCTTTTTGCCCACTCCAAACGGATCTTACTCGCCATCATCCGCCGTTCTTGCCCTTGCGCCGTTGTCATTCCTGCGATTGTATCTTTGTTGTTGTTTATTCCCATCTTGAGAATGCGAAGGGGCTAATCGGCTCCGCTAAATCGAATTTTTTTCCTTAAGAAATTCATTAATTTTTCAAAAAAATTTCCCGGCGGCTCTTATAAGGGCCAATAGCACTCCTTATTACTTATATATTCAAATTTTCTTAATAAGAGCTTAAACAAAATTTGGAAATTTCTTACATTGTAAGAGGGGTCCCAAAATTTTTCTCCCGCCTCTCAAACACAAAAAATTTAGCCAAATCCAAGGCCTGTGATTTTTGAAAATTTCTTAAGAAATAGTTCCGATTGTCTCAAATTTTCTCTATCGACCTCTATCGGGATAGTTAATTTGCTAAAATTCTAAAAAAATCAGTTTTTTTAATTTTTCACCGGCGATCCCTATCGGGGCCGCCGAATGCTGTTGGATTGATTCCTGTGAATTTTTTAACGACTATTGATGAAGAGAATGCAAAAAAACTTGTTTCTGCACCGCAATAGGAAAATTGAATTTTTAAGCATGAATTTTTTTTTGCAAAAAAATTTTTGAATACACCGTATACCCTACCGTATACCGCAAATACCGTGTTATTGTTACCGCATTTTTATCGTACCGCGATTTGGATTTTACCGTTTACCGTTACCGTTTTTTGAAATTCGATTGTGCACAGCCCTGTTGCGGACCATGAAACCCACAAAATCTCATAGAAATATGATATCTTTGAAAAATATTACAAAAATCTATATAGGGTTGGATATAAGGACTTTATTACCATGGGCTCAATTTCATTTGGCTGTCCACCAAACTGTGAACCTGATCGAATTGATCGGCGATCAAAAATTGTGACCAATCAAGAGTCCAAATCAATCCAATCAATTCTATTCTAGCCAATGACCGCTTCATTTTTTGATTAATATTTGATTAATTTCCATGTCGAAATATGAAATGAATTTAAAAATTTATTTTAAAAACGATATTTAATAGAACGAGCATTTGTTTCGAACGGTGCTGGGTCGTTAAAAAAGTTCACAATTGGGGCTTTGAAGAAAGTGGCCAGTCTAGTCAATATTTTTTTTTGTTATTTGCTAGGCCAAGCGTATAAAAAGAAAAATTGTATAGAATTTCATGCTCTTCATTCCGGTACTTTTCAAATTCGGGCAAAAAGTTCGAATTTTTATGTTTTTTTATATTTTCGAAAAATTTTAACTTTTTGGTCGAATTTCGAAAAAGTAGAGAGAGTAAAAGATTTAGCATTGGAAAACTTTTGAAATCTTTCGAAATGTTCACAAAAAAAGAATTTATACATTTAAAAAAATCACAATTTTCGATGGAAATTCGAAAAAGTAAAAATGTCAAAAAATCAAGCATAATTTTCTGCATATTTATGCTTTTTCAGGCTTACCATAAGATGGTTTTTGAAATCTAGCTGAACATAATGGCGGTTGACCCGCCGATGACCCATGCTTAAAAAGCACACCAAAAAATTAAGTTAAAATAATTTTTTCTCTAAACTTTTCGATATATTGGGCATTTGGTATTTTGGCTATTAGTATAATTCATCATGCTCCATATTCTTGCATGGGTGGCGTTTCCTAAAAGCCGAGTCAGCTAGTGAGTGTTCCTTGTTAGGTATATCGAAATTATGCACCTCGTGGGATTTAAAATTTTACTATATTGTTTATTTAAAAAAAATTAAATTCCAAAAATAAAGGCTACAACATTGATCACAAATCAGTTATTGCTATTCAAAATCAACATGTAAGCTAAAAATGAAATAAAGTCTCTATTCAAGAAAGTTCGCTAATTTTGCGCCTCATAATATTCCAATTTTAAAAAGCACATATCTGCACTTAAATAAGCAGCGACTCAAAACAAAATAAAAATTCTTAAGGCAAAATTAAACTAATTTTTTAATTGCAAATGGATATACATGTTGGTCCAATTGCCCTTTCACAGGGTTCGCAACACCCATAGCTCCCAAATAAGGACACCAGGGTCAAAATCTAAGATTTTAGGGTCAAAAATAAGGACACTTTTAAAAACGCAAGTTTTTCGTCAATATCAAACAAAAAATCGAATTCTTTATCAAATCAATGATATTTCTCAACGGAAAGAATTTTTCCAAGAGTGTTGGGGCAGCGATTGGATTTTTTTATTTTAATGATTATAATGGGAGGGGGGGGGGGGGAAGCGGCGGTCCCGATAGGGGCCGCCGGAGAAAATTTTGAGAATTTTCGGCCATTTTTCTTAAGAAAATTGACTATTTTTAAATGATATTTCCCAGAAAATTTACTGTATGGGGTGCCCGGCCGTCCCGATAGGGGCGGCCGGAGGAAATTTTGAAATTTAGACCTTATTTTCTTAAGAAAATTGGTCATTTTTTTTGAATAAAATTTCCAAAATCCAAAAATAAGGACAAAATAAGGACATAGGTCAAAAATAAGGACGAATCTTAGAAATAAGGACATTTAATTTTTCTAAGATTGGGACCCCTCAAAATAAGGACAAATCTTAGAAATAAGGACGTTTGCGAACCCTGCCCTTTCATCATACGTAAAATCACGTTTTTGGCATTTTGCCTCCGATCACTCCCACAAGAACAGTTTAATCCAGCAGAACACAATGGTGGCCCCGGACAGGATGCAGACCAGCAGGATCCCGATGCGCAAGCTCGGCTTCTCCTGGTACACCATACTTTCCGCCAGACTAACCTTGGTTGCGATTATGGGTTACAAAAAAAGAAACTCCTGTAAAATATAAAAATAACAAAAGTAAAATCCAAAAAGTGAAGGATTACACTAATTTTAAGAAAATTTGAATTTTATAGGAATATTGTTCTAAAAATTGGCTCAACCTCCATGGGTTTCAGAATTAACGACATTCGAATAAATGCACGTTTGGCAAATTGTCATGAAATTTTTAATGGCTAAATATATATTATTCCTTGAAAGTCGTTTTGAATATCTTTAAAACATATTTTTAAAATTAATTTTCGGAAAATCAAAAATTTTGATCAAAACCCAAAAAAATTTTCGTCTATTAAAAATCGTTCATAATTTTCCACAGGTTTGGCCCAGCGATAATTCAAGAATGTTTTCATTTTCGAAGGATCCGACACCGTCCAAGAGACGTGTGTCTTACAACAAAAATTGCAGAAATCTTTTTTTTTTGTTTTGAATTTCTTGCATTCCATAAAAAGTCCGGAACGGAACATTGTTTCCATTCCATTTTTGTGACCTTTCTAATAAGTATATGGCTTCATTTTTCTAGTGATCGATGGGAGGGGTGATGTCTAGACATTTGCGCTGCAGACATTTGCGCCGCTGAACAAATCAGACATTTGTGCCGGGACATTTGCGCCGCACCGCAAAATGGACACTTGCGCCGCCCGAATAAAATGAAATAAAAATTAAAATAAAATTCAAACTAAATTAAAAAAGGAATGGGATATTAGCAATCATCACATCACTCCTCAGTATGGTACTCCAAATATGAAAAAAAATTAATTTTTTTCGTCCAATTAGAGAATAGAGATCGAACTAGTTAGTCCAGATAGGTTTTCTATTTCTGGGTGTTAGGACATTTGCGCCGCAGACAAATGCGCCGCATACATTTGCGCCGGGACACTTTCGCCGGGACATTTGCGCCGCAGACACTTGCGCCGCCGAACAAATCAGACATTTGCGCCGGGACATTTGCGCCGCTCAACAAAATGGACACTTGCGCCGCCCGAATAAAATGAAATAAAAATTAAAATAAAATTCAAAATAAATTAAAAACGAAAAGGGATCTTATCAATCATCACTCCTCAGTGCTGTACACTCCAATTAATGAAAAAAATTTTTTTCGATAGGAGTAGAGAATAGAGATCGAAATAGTTTATCCAGATATACAGATACCGTATTCTCTCTAAAATAAGGCCTCCCTCTAAAATAAGGCCCCTCTCTAAAATAAGGCCCCCTTTCGGAGATAGTTGAAAAAAATAAGGCCTCCCTCCAAAATAAGGCCCCTCTCTAATATAAGGCCCCTCCCCCTTTATGAGAGTTGAATGTACTGTAGTACTGTACTATTATTTTTCTACCCAAAAGTTGGAAATGGATTTTTTATTTGACACGAAAAAAAGTGTTCGTTGAAACGAGAGAATGCTCATGAAAAAGTGTTGAAGAAAACGAAAAGAGTGCTCATGAAAAAGAAAATGCGTGTTCATTGGTACTGGAGCATGTCCGCTAACTTTTGGGTCAAAAAAACTTTCGCACAGTACATCCGTAATCAATTTTATCTTTTATCCTATAAGTGCAAATAATTGAAATTTTAATTAAAATATAAAATGAATAATAACGAAAAGATAATTTATTGTGACAATGATGGTTTAAGTAAGGGGTTTTATCAAGACTTTCACTGAGGAAAATCCTCAAATAAAGAATACTTTTAAAAAATTCAAAGTGAATTTGAAAATTTAGAACTTTTTCTTAAGAAAATTGGTCATTTTTAATGTCTTTTTTGAAAAAAAAATCAATTTTTATTCTATTTTGCCTTTGGCTGATAACCTTTGAAAAAAATAAGGCCTCTCTCTAAAATAAGGCCCCCCTTCAGGGATGGTTGAAAAAAATAAGGCCTAGGCCTTATTTTAGAGAGAATACGGTATGTATGGTCCAGATATGTAGCTTTTTTTTATATAAAAATCGGTATATCTATCTTATTCATCCGACGATACCTTTCCATTTTTAATTTATTTTGAATTTTATTTTAATTTTTATTTCATTTTATTCGGGCGGCGCAAATGTCCATTTTGAGGAGCGGCGCAAATGTCCCGGCGCAAATATCGAATTTGTTCGGCGGCGCAAGTGTCTGCGTCGCAAATATCTGCGGCGCAAATGTCCCGGCGCAAGTGTCTGCGGCGCAAATGTCCGCGGCGCAAATGTCTGCTAACCTATTTCTGGATTTTTATGGTTAACAGAAAAAGTTTTTTGCATAATCGGAATATCTTCTTGATCAGCCGACAATACCTTTCCATTTTAAATTCATTTTGAATATTTTAATTTTTATTTCATTTTATTCGGGCGGCGCAACTGTCCATTTTGTGGAACGGCGCAAATTTCTGAATTTATTCAGCGACGCAAGTGTCTGCGGCGCAATGTCTGCGGCGCAAATGTCCGCGGCGCAAATGTCTGCTAACCGTGGAACTCCCTTATATTTCAAATCTGATTTTTTTAAATTCCAACTTAACAATGGCTAAATTCTAATTACATATATTAAACCCAATTTTTTTTTTTTAATTTGACTTTTAAACACTAAAAATTACAGTAAATTTAAAATTTCTGGCGTTGTTCGAGTTGCATCGCATATCAATTGCCGTTTTAATTTTTTTTAATTCCAATTTAATAATGGGCTAAATGCTATATTGTATAAAAAATTTAATCCAGTGGAATTTACTTTTTCCTTAAGACCTTAAGCAAAATTACATCAATGTTTAAAAAATGGACAAATAAATTCGATCAAATGATCGAACCCACAACAGCACATTCAGATTTCCGATTTCATCAAGTTTTATGTAAAATTTTGTGTAAGAAATTCAACTGGACATTTAAAATGACGAATATTCCTTTCCTAAAATAAAATTACCTTACAAATTTTTATGGGGTGCAAAATTGGTCTTGCAATTTTTTAAGATGACCAATTTCTACTTAAATTTATTTAAATTTTCAGCGAATTTAATAAAATTGGGCGAATAATTCGATCAAATTATCCGGAACCCGGGCAGCACCGCCTTCTCCACTTCGCTGAAACAGACATCCAGACATTCGCTTTCGTTGACAAAGGTCCGATCGGATGAAAGTTCGACGGCACAGAAAGGGTATCGATAGGGCCGACAGAACTGTTCGTCCTTCTGAAATTTTGAAAAAAAAATTAACAAATAAAACAGTTTCAAAATTTTTTGCAGAAATTTATAGTTTATAGAATAAGATTGCTAAAAAAATTAATGATATCAGATTTTTTAATTTTTGTTCAACAAAAGTTATAAATTTAAAACGACTTTTTTTTCTTTATTATGTCAAAAAATAGAATCTATTCAAATTTTACAAGTTAGATTTTATTCTTTAGTGGAGATTTTATATCTTTAGAAATTTTAGTAGATTTTTTAAAATATTTTATATTGTTAATGCTAACCATCCATTTTCGCACTTTAATGAAAAGTCCAGTTATTTTTTTTAGATATCTCTTATTAGTTTTTGGTCATCCATGACGATTCACATTAAGTTACAATTTAAATATTTAAAATATAGAAATTATTTTAAAACTTTTGAATGGGTTGTAAAAAATATTTTCTCGCCTTTCTGTACCAGCGGATCAGCATTTTCGGCTTGGTCTTGTTAGGACACTTTTGTCTGGTCACCTTGCAACAATTCGGGTTCGGATATGGGCCTGAAAATAGGAATAATTTTTTGTCCGATCTCATAGCATTAGAAAATTTTTTAGCTAAAATCGGATCTGGAAAAAAGTTTGAAATTTTATTTTCCATTTTTGAAGGAAATAGTTATCGATAGTTGTCTCCACTCCATATCAATGAACTCTACAATCTACAACCCATAAAATTTCACGATTTTTCCATACATTCGTGCCTATTTGGCGTCCTTCCGCCGTCGGCGGGATGGATGCTGATGCCGGCCATCTTTTTGCCCATTCCAAACGGATCTTCTTGGCCATCTTCCGCCATTTTCGCCCTTCCTCGTGTTGTGTCTTTCCGGAAATTGATTCTTTGTTGTCGACCATCCTCATCATCAGAATGTACAGGGGCCGATCGACTATGAAATTTGATGGTGCCAATTGGGGGACCCTGAAAACGAATAAAATTTCATAGAAATATCGCATCTCACCAAAATAAGCCCATAATTTGTACAAAATTGAATGATAACATTAAAAGCGATTAGTTCACATACTAAATTCGGAAATAAATATATGTTATATCGCGCATATGTGATCAACTCCATGAAAAATGCTCAAGCAGAAAATCGCTTTAAAAATTGATCTATATCGGTATGAAAGATCCAAAATCGAACGAATTTGAAAGTATACAATTTGGTATCAATTCATATCCATGAAGTACATCATTCTTACAAATGCCATCATATTCGATCCTCGTAATATTTTTTCTAATTATAAAACAATTGTTTTTTTTCTTTTGAATTTTTTGGAGCTCCGGACAGATCACTAAATTTATCGCAGAATATATCCGACTTCATAAGTCTATAATAAGATCAAGAATTCTTGTGAGTTGCAAATTTTTCGTACAATTTTTGCATAATTTTTGTGAGCTTAATTATGTTTTTTGACCAATTTCAGCATGAAAATGTTATTTTTAAATTTATAATTTTATGAGATTATAATCTCCAGGATTCGTCTTATTCAATTTTTTGGAAATTGTCCCAATTTACCCTGATAAATGGGCTCTCTTCGCCGCATTCCTTCGGCACACACCGTTCCACCTCATAAAGTCGCGGGCATTCAGCGAGCACAAAATCAGCACCCTTCACATCCCTCTCCGGAAACGGCGCCCGAAGCACGTCCCGGTTCCGGAAACGCTGTGCGTATTCGCAATTGCCCTCGCAGTCGCTGAATATTTTATGGTTTGCGAAATGGACGAAAAATGTATACATTATATTTTAGAGATTTTTACGATCTAATTCTTCAAAATCCCCTATGATAAGCTGTTTAGAGACCGGGCTTTGGGTTCGATCGAGATTTCGATCGAGAATCTCGGAAAATCTCGTTTCTCGTAAAATCTTGGAAAAAGGATCTAGGTTTTTCGAGATTTTTTAATTCATGGAAATGCAATAAAGATTTAATAGCGGTTATATGTGTAAAAATGTAGTTTAATAGCGAAAATAATAAGATATAATAGCGAGATTTAATAGTAAATTTTAATAATGTTAATCGATGAGGAGAAATTATGCTCCAAAAAAATTGATCATCTCGGTGGTAAGATATTAAAAAACTGCCAAATTGGGCGTAAAAAGCGGAGGATAAACCGAAGGATAACCGAAGTCTTTTTTAGACCGTGCTATGCCAAAATTTAAAAAAACAAAAATGTGCAGAATTTTGTATTCTAGGTATCTTCTAATTTTACTTTGAAATTTTAAAAATAGGGTTTTTAGGAGATATTTCGGACTTTTTGGCCAAATTGCGGACCTAGTACCGATCATCTCTGCCTTTTTCGTACCAGTCAAATTAATTTTGCGAATATGTATTGATATAAAAATGACCAAAAGGAACGAAATAGAACGACCGAGAGATTCGATATTCGGATAAATAGAAACGATCGAGATGTTCTAGATTCGAAATTATTCGATCGAGATTTCGATCGCGATTCTCAAAAAATCTCGTTTTTCGAAAAATCTCGAAAAATCTCTTCTCGATCCGGTCTCTAATCTGGTTCTATTTAACAAATTCTGGAATCCATAATTAATTGATAATGAAAATATTTTTTACCTCCAATCCTTCCATGTGCTCACAACGCATTCTAAAATTGTTGTATTTTTTCAAATTTTACATGTTACTATAATAAATAATAATCTTTTAGGCTATTAATAAGAGGCAAAAATAAATAAACATTCAATATCATAAACTTTTGATATTTTTTGAACAATTATTTTTTGACCTAATCAATTTTACAAAATTTTTTTTGGCAATTCCTCATTCAGTCCCGTTAAATAGTAAAATTTTCCCAAACCTTTTATAAATTTTTTCTGCAACTTTTTTATGGGTTGCAAAATTAAGTGATTCACCATTTTTGCTGGACACGCATCGGCACCAATTGATGAGCATTGTCACGAACCAGTAGTACAAAGCTAATTTTTGCCAATTTATTTCGATGGCCATTTATGCAAAAATATTCCTTAACATTTTTTATGCTTCAAAATATAGCAAATTGGAGAATGCATCATGTACCGCGTAACACACGAAAAAGCCTCATCCATACATCAGACGCAATTTCAAAACGCGAAGTTTTTGAATATTATTACTTCATTAAAAAGGGCATTTTTCAAATTGAAACAATTTTAAAAAATTTGGCGGCGAGCAAGAGGTGCCTTTTTCAGTCTTACCAGGTTATACTAAATTAAATTAAATAATATATAAGATCTTTCCAGTTTTTTTATTCTCTCGAAAAATTAATAACTGGATATTTTCACGGAAAGCCGAAAAAATTATATTAGAAATCTTATTTTACGCAAAAAATCTAGTTAGACAAAAAAAGTTTTTTGGACTAACAAGCTTTAGGTAAAAAGGTTAAGATTTGGATTTTTTTAAATGGTTCATATAAAATGCCTAGTAGATCAGCGTTTTAATACAGTAATCCAACATTTCTCATACAAAATTGCCATATTTTACGCGTCATGCAACATAACGCGTGCAAAGCAGTCAATTTGGTTCCTGGTGGGTTGCTCGATCGGAATGTCCAATCTCTGCTAGGTGGTGGATCATGGACGGATGAGCAAATCGGGATCGGGGAGGATGAGATCCACAGTGTTGCTCAATGAATGCTAATTGATTATGACATTGTCCAAAGCCAATTCTTTCTAGAGGAGAACGTCCTTCTTCTTCTAAGTTATCCATGGACTTCAGCAGCCATTGATTCCAATAATTTAATTTTTCTGAAAAATTGAGTGAAAAGTATTTAAAAAATTCAGAAGATGCATTCTTGGAGAATTGGATAGAAAAAATGTTTTATGATATTCATGAACATGAATATTCAATTCAGCTGGAATAAAGCTCTATAATTGCCTCGGGTAATTTTTTTTGTTTATTCAGGTTTGGCCATTTTATTTTGTGTTTTTACATTATAAAATCAGTAATTCTCTATGAATTGTCCATATTAAAGATGTTCCACCAAGTTTAAAAATTCAAAGATAAAAATGGTAAATTGCTTTCATGCCATCTCAAGGCACAAAAGGCTGAATAACTACAGATAATATGATAATACATCAATTTTAAGATAATTTATAAGAATTATGAAGCGCAACAACGCTTGAAAACGAATTATAAATTGTTCGAATTTCAATGTCATTCATCTCTGACACAAAAATGATAAAGGTTATAGGCATTTATTCACTTTATCCCCTCTCGAAATGTTTCTAAATAATTTTTACCTGGAAAATTTAGCTTTTTTATAAGTGATCCATAGGTTTTAAGATGTGCAGATTTCAGATTTCTGGTAGGTTTTCATCAAATCTGTGATTTGGAGGTATATCTAGGAAATTATAATTCGAGAAAAAATCCAAAATATATATTAAACCATATATTTGATGAAATGATACGACTAATCTGATATCAGATCTGAATTTAGCATATCTGAAAACACTGGATTACTTTTAAAATTGCTGAACTTGCAAGGGAAAAATCAAATAAATTTAAGGGAGGATAAAGTGAATAATTACCAGTTTTTTGGCCGAATTTTTTTTTGCTGGTTTTCGATATTTCGAAGGGTTACAAATGAAGAGAACAATAGGCCATTATAGATGATTTGGACACATATAACGGCTATGTTTCTTGATCCTTCCACGTGATTAAACTGTGGATTTAAAAGGGTAAATGGAGAGAAGCTAAAGACCATCCCTACCACGACCATTGATCAGCAGATCAGCCCCATTAAGCTGATCAGCAACAGAAACTGGCTATGTACGTGTGTGGTGTGGGAATTGGGCAATTTCGTCGCCGTTAGATAATCCAATAATATCCAAAAAGCACCCGCTTCTGATCGGTCGGTACAAAGCATTCCATCCAAGCAGCCACAGCTGGAATCCCCATCCATTCCAACCACAGATGGGGGATCAATAAAACGCAAAAATGGGCATTCTAATGAGGAGTGATCGAAAAAATGGAACCTATGGAATGGAACCTATGGGAAATCCTCTAATATATAGGATATGAGTGGAATGAATGGAATTTGGCAGTACAAGGACACCACTGAGGACTTGGTCAAAAAATTTAGCCAAAAAATGAAGAAAAACTGGTCCATTCATTCATTCATTTTATTCAAATAAAATAATCAACGAAGGGGTGACCACTTACACGTTGATTTTTGATAGAATTTTGTAAGGCGACAATAGCAGGCTCTTTTTTTGTTCTATTTTTGGTTTTTTATTAAATTCTTAATCTTTTCTTTGAAACTGTACGGTGATGTAGATTCAATTATATCATTATTTATTTTTGAGAGAAATGCTGATGTTCTGTTTACAAATGAATGTGAAACCTTAGAATTTTGTGGCTTTATTAAAATTTTTCTACGAAGATTCATTGTTCCCTTGCCTAACCTAAGATATAGGTTAGGATTTAAGTCAGTATATCCATTTATTATTTTATGGGCTAGTACAAGATCAAAAATCTTCCTACGTTCTTCTAATGTAGTTAGTTCAAAAATTTCAAGCCTTTTTGAGTATGGGGCATAAGGTAGACGGCATTTCATAAAAGCAATTTTGGTAAAGTATTTTTGGCATTTTTCTAATCTTTTAATATCTTTTTGATATTTGGGATTCCATATTTCAGGTGAATATTCAAGTAACGGGCGGACATATGTTACATATACTCTGCACCAAGTTTTTATGCTTCTAGTTTTGAGAATTTTGAATAAAGTCCGCATTCTAAGAAATGCTGACTTAGTAATTTTTGTGTAATGTTCTGAAAAAGTTAGTTTGTTATCAATTATTATTCCTAAATCTCTTATCGACTCAACTTCATTAATGGTTATATTATTTAATTTGTATTGCTCTTTGGGATTATTTTTTCCTAAAAACATAGCAAAAGTTTTATGGGGATTTATGGGAAGTCCCCATGTTTCTGACCAATTTTCNTCAATTATTGCCATATTTAATTTTTGGCGTTGGATTTTGTTTTTATATATAATATAAATTTTTAGATCATCGGCAAAAAGCTTAATTTTTATTTCTGGGGGGATTTTGTCAGGTAAATCATTGATATATATAATGAACAATAAAGGTCCTAAAACTGAACCTTGAGGAACACCAGAATTTATTGGTAATTTCTTTGAATATGACTCTTGAATTTTTACTTTGAAAGTTCGATAGTTTAAAAAATCTCTTATCCATTCCAATAATTTTCCTCGAATACCAATTTTGTAAAGTTTTAGCAAAAGAAGATGGTGTGGAATTGAGTCAAATGCCTTTTGAAAGTCTATGTATACACAATCTATATTATATTTGCCATAAATGGCATCATACCAATCCTCTATTACAGTGATAAGTTGTGTAGTTGTTGAGCGATTTTTTATAAAGCCAAATTGATTTTCTGAGATAAGTTTATATTTCTGTAGGAAATTAGTTATATTTTTTGCTAAAATAGATTCCATTATTCTACATAAACAGCATGTTAATGAAATAGGTCTGTAGTTTTCTGGGTTAGTCTTGTCTCCTTTTTTAAAAATAGGAATAACTATAGATTCCTTCCAAATGGAAGGTAATTTGGATTGGTCAAGAGAAGCCCGAAAAAGTTCTGTAATGGTAGGAGCTAGTGATGAACTACAGTTTTTTAAGAGTCTATAGCTTATGCCATCTGGAGAAGTACCTTCCTTATCAGGTAATTTTTGAAGAGTTTGCATAATTTCAGCAGCATTAAATTCAATGTCACATAATGTTGGTATATTGTCAGTAATGGGAAAATTTTGACTTAAATTTTGATTGGTATTCGAAAAAGATTTTTGGAATATATTGGCAAAAATATTTGCTTTATTGATGTCCTCAGTTATATGTTGTTCATTATATATAATAATCGGGATTTGATCGTGAATTTTCGTATTTGCTTTAATATATTTATATATATTATTTTTATTTTTGTTTAGGAATATGTTTTCTTTTCTTGCGTAAAAGTTGTTGATCTGAATTTTGATATGCAGTGAGATACTCTTATATAAAGCTTCATATTTTTCTTTGTTTATTTTGCATAAACGATACAGTTTTGCCTTTTCTTTTATTGATGCTAATAAAGGAATTGGGTATTTGGGCTTTATCTTGTACATACAATTTTTTATTGGAATATATTTGTTGAGACAATTTTGAAGTATTGTATAAAAAGAAACAAATTTATCTTCAATACTAAAAGAAGATAGTATTTGGAGAGAGAGTATTGAAGATAAAATTATATTCAATGAAAGAATGCTTTCAGGCTTATATTGTCTTATAAAAACTTTTTTTGGTTTTATTTTATTTGTAGGAAAATATGTTTTAAAAGTTGTAGTTAAGTGGTCTGAGCTAAATAAATTAGAAATAGATAGGTTATTTACAATTTCATTTTTTGTTGTAAGTACAAGATCTAGCCATGATTCATTCCTAGTGGGGGCATTTGACTTCAAAGAAAGGCAAAATTTATTGAAAAAATCCGTAAGAATTTGCCCTTTTTCTGATTTAGGATAGGGAATTTCATTAATCCAACTTATATCTTTAGTTCCAAAATTTAAGTCGCCAGCAAAAATTGTATTTTCATTAATATAATCTTCAATGAAGTTGAATAAGTGCTTTGTATTTTTTAGATTGGTGTTAGGTGGTCTATAAATTAGACAAATCCTTAAACTATTTTTGCCCTGGAATTGTATAATTAAAACTTCGCATCCGAACTTGGTGCCTGAGAATAATGAATATGTATTAATTTCTTTTTTGATAAGGATACCTACACCTCCACCTTTTTTATTTGCCCTATTGCACATGTATGTATTATAATTTTTTAAAATCGATTCTTCAAAAACAGTACTTTGATTGGCCCAAGTTTCAGTAAATAATGCTAAATCAATATTTAAGCTATTTAAATATGTTGCTATTTCATAAGTTTTATTATTTATAGACCTAATGTTTGCTAAAATAGAATTTAAAAATGTTGGTTTGTTTTCATTTTTTGAAGTTTTTGCTTTAGAATAAAAAAGAGCCTCGCCGTTTGATGAAAAAATTTTTGTGTTTTGGTCACCCCTAGCACATTAAGAAAGGGTGTCATTATCACTGTCAACAATATCATTGTGGCAAATACATTTGAATGCGGCCGGATTGGCCTTAAAAGTCGGAATTTCAGCTTTGGAAATTACATGGTTAGCGTAGATCACAAGGTCACAGGAGGGATCCTTAGTGTGGTGGTCTTTACAAAGCGAAATGAGCCGGGATCGCTCTGCTAATTGGGCACGGGATAAAGAGGGACGGACAAAAACACCCGAAAATTTTGTTGAATTTTTGATTTGTGTTTTCGCCCTGAGAAATTTATTACAGTGGTGGGTTGTGGGAAATACTATTTTAGTTAGTCGCGGTTTTTGGCCCTTGACGCCCATCCGATAAACCTGATCCGGTTTCGCTTCAATTCCACAAACGTCCAGCAGCTCTGTGACCATTTTGCTGTCGTCGGCAACCCGAACGGAGGGCACATCCGCTGCACTTTCTGGCAAGTTTGCAACCACGGCCGAGTGGCGCAGTTTGATGTCTTCGTACACGTCCTCCGGATGCGGGTTGAACATTTGTGCCTGTTGTCGAAGTGTCTGCTGCAGAAGGTCGATCATTTCCTGTTGCTGTGTGATGATGAATTTGAGCGAGTCCGGAACATTCGGGTCTTCGAGCACAGTCCTGATGTCGATTTTTGCCATTTTGTTGCGTACATTGGTCAGTGGCGAAAGGTGGGTTGCAGGACGCCTGGTGGCCATGGAAATATAGAGTTTTTCCTGCTTGTCGCCGCACCTCAAGNTTTGATAGACATTTAGACTCATTTGAGGTATCTTTAGACACCA
The DNA here is from genome assembly GCA_001026735.1 of Rotylenchulus reniformis. NCBI lineage: Eukaryota > Metazoa > Nematoda > Chromadorea > Rhabditida > Hoplolaimidae > Rotylenchulus > Rotylenchulus reniformis. The sequence goes on from LDKF01000012.1 coordinate 106,159, forward strand.
AGATCGTTTGCTAGGTTGTATTTTACACCAAAAAGGAACCCATAGAAAATCCTCAATAATTACGTTTTATGGTAAGGCGAGGAATTAAACTGATAAAAAATATCGAAATATGAACACAAATAGGGACCAAAAATTCCAAATATTGATAAATATTTATTTCGGTAAAAATGTTAATTTTTGGTTCAAAATTGGTAATCATGGAGTTTAATCGTCCCGAAAAATTTTTCAGTGAAAGTTTTATTTTTTAGATTCTGCGCTTCACTCGGGGGTTTTAGAGGGTTCTGAACAAGATGGCGGATTCTGTTTTTCGAAATTCGAACATTTTCAGACCCAAATTCGAAAAGTCGAACAAAAATTTTTCATTATTTTTTTTAGATTCCGCGCTTTTTAGACTTTTTTAATGGTGCTGATTCCGAATCTGACATTATTTTTGCATTTAGAGAATAATAAACAATAATTTCCATTTTAAAATTGCTTTATAAAAGCTGAAAAATTAAAAGTAAAAAAAGAATGGTAATGTTTAAGTGAACAAAGAAAAAAGACAGAATATGAAAAGGATTAGTAAATGAATTATCCATTGACTGGATAATAATGGGCGATCTGTTCAATAATGTTGTCAAATGCGGCAAATATTTTCTTCCCAAAAAGCTGGCGCCACATGGGCTCAATTGCACCTTAGCCGTCCTTAAAACTTTTAACCGTCCTTAAAAAAGTAGTCTGTACGAAAACTTTTTTGTTAGACTTGTTAGACCAAAAGTATAAAAGACAACATTGTTCAGAATTTCATGCCCTATCTTCTGGTATAAATTGTTTTTCGAATTTCGAACAAAAATGTCGAAATATCCCCTAAAAACACTATATTTCGGTATTTCGGGAAAATTTCGACATTTTTGTTAGAATTTCAGAAATATTTATATACCAATAGAATCAGCATGAAATTCTGAACAATGTTATCTTTTATACTTTTGGTCTAACAAGTCTAACAAAAAAGTTTTCGTACAGACTACTTTTTTAAGACGGTTAAAAGTTTTAAGGACGGTTAAAAATTTTAAGGACGGCTAAAGTGCAATTGAGCCGCCACATGAATTCGTCAAGATAAGTAGGGAGGAGGACACGAGTTGTGCCCGACATTGCTTTATTCTTCATTTTTGTTGGCGATTCTTGGGGCAGCGTAGAAATCTGTACGCGAATCAGGAAAGCGCGCTAAATCGGTTATTTGAATCAATTCCCCTCTGCACTTATTCAATATCATCTTTTTTATTTTCACTCATTTTTGACACAAATTAATTTTTTGTGTAATGATGCAAAATAATGTCAGATTCGGAGTCAGCACCATTAAAAAAGTCTAAAAAGCGCGGAATCTAAAAAAAGATAATGAAAAATTTTTGTTCGACTTTTCGAATTTGGGTCTGAAAATGTTCGAATTTCGAAAAACAGAATCCGCCATCTTGTTCAGAACCCTCTAAAACCCCCGAGTGAAGCGCAGAATCTAAAAAATAAAGCTTTCACTGAAAAATTTTTCGGGACGATTAAACTCCATGATTACCTCAAAATTTTCATTTTTGTATTTTTAAAACAACTTTGTGAAGAAAAATTGATTAAAAAAGAAAATTTTGTTGATTTATAGAAATTTTTTGAAACTTTTCAAAAATGGAAAAAAATTTAAAAAAGTAATCCAAAATTCTCAATTTTATTGCGTTTTTGCTTAACAATTTTCACAAAAGTGGTAAAAATATGGACGAATATGTATGAATAAAAATTGCGACATATGGAAAATATGGTTCATAAAATGTAAGAAGAAGGTTCAAATAAAAAAAAACAAATTTCGCGTGATTTTCAGGCTATTCCGAGTGCGGACAAAATTATGTTGGGATTTCCATTAAATTCTGACCCTAATGATCATTATGGAATTTAATGCTTATTATTCTGAAATATTTATTAAATTGTGTTCTTTAACTAAAATATTAATGCACAAATATTCTACACTCTCTCATTACTGCTCTGTTCTCTTTTCCTTCATAAATTGCAGCGCTCTTTTCCCCTTTCTTTCCATTTCTCTACCACAATTGCATCCCATCCGATTCTTTTCTTTTTCTGTACATAAGTATTCCTTTTTAAAGCTACTTTTGTCACTAACTGTCTATTTGAATTTTTGGTGAGGGTGCCCCTGGTGTGGGCGTCTGAACATGCGAATTTGATTTTGATTTCATTGGAAATTTTTAAAATTTTCACTTATTGGTATGGTAGTGGAGTCAAAAGGCGTTCATTTAGGTGCTAGAATTGAAGAACGAAACATCACTTTAAGTTGGTTTTTTTTTAATCTAGAAAAATTCGATAATTCTAGAAGTTTTTTTATTCTATCGAATTCTAGGGAAAAATTTATTTCAATGATGAAAGTACTTGTGCTCATTGTTGTCGGATGGGTGGTGTCTTGAAAAAAGTTAACGTACACAAAATTCTTTATGGTAAAGGTAAAATTGTTCATCTACTTGATCTTGGTTTACTAGATCAACAAATTAATTTACCAAATTTAAATAGTTCAAAAATTATAAAAGTTTGTCACTTCGAGTTTGTACATTGATGAATTGGTCTCGAATTTAAAAATCGGAGCCTGTGAAAATTTGAAAATTTTTAAAAATCGGAGGCCTGTAAAATTAGAAATTTTCTAAAAATCGGAGGCCTATGAAATCTTAAAAACCAAGGCCTATAAATTTTTAATAATGAGAAAATAAAAAACTTATGACCTATGGAAATTTTTTAAAGGTTCCTGTAATGTATTTGAATGTTTCGTATTGACACGAATTCCTTCGATTTTTCCCTCCCCATTGACCAATCCCTTTTCATATAAATAGGTTGACCTTTCCCTTATACCACACACATTCCCCATTCATTCATTTGCCTGCCTCCGCGTCTCATTGTTTATTTCTTCTGATAATAAACTCTTCCGACATTTGACCTATTGATTGTTAGTGTTGGGATACACTACAATTTCTGGCGCAGTCAGCAGCGAGCAACAAGCAACAGCAAAGCCACGACTCATCCGGGAATCCCTATTAGTGCACCCAGGTGGTGACTAATAGAAGAAATCGCCGTTGCTATTTGTGCACCCAGGTGGTGGCAAATAGTCGCCGTTCCTATTTGTTCACCCAGGTGGTGGCAAATAGAAGGGATCGCGCTTCTAATTGAGCAGCTAGGCGCTGTCAATTAGATCATCCACGCGCAACCGNCGCTGGTTAGCAGAGAGCGGCGACACTTCACATTCACCAGGATGGACACCGGAAAAGTTGGAAAAGGGCCGGGACCCTACACTCCGGAGATGTCATGGGAATCCTGGTCGGAGCGATTTGACTTTTTCATCAAACTGCGGAAAGTGACGGATGAGGAGACGAAAAGGTTGCTGTTCTTCACTGAGATCGGACCAGTTTATGATGAGCTGAGGCGAATGGCCCAACCGGGTGATGTGAAGACGATGACGCTGAAAGACATCAAAGCGCTGATGGCTGAAAGGTATGGAGAAACAAAATCCCTAGCAGCAAAGCGCCATGAGCTGTTCTCCGCGAGGCAAGGAACACAATCGATTCGCGATTTTTCAATCGAGTTGAGAAGCCTCATTGCGAAAGCGGAGTGGGATAGAAACAGCATGGACATGTGTCTTACAGCGCTCTTCATCAACGGAATAAGAAATGACGAGATTCGTACGGAACTCATAAAAAAGGGGGACAATGATCTGAAATTTAAGGATGCGGTAGAAATGGCAGTCCTTTTAGAGCAATCTGAGCGGGATGCGCACAAAATTGGGAATGCATCGCCGGCAGAAGTTGCGAAAGTTTTTGCCCCGAAAGACAAGAAACCCAAAACAGGACAGTGCCTTCGATGTGGTTATTCAGGGCATTGGGCCAATAATTGCCCACACAGCAAGGATGTTTGTAACAAGTGTGGAGAACGGGGTCACTGGGCAAAAATGTGTAAAAAAGAAAGTAGTTCCAATGAGAAAGGGAATCCGATTAAATCCAGAACTCCATGGCGCCGAGGTCAACACCGTAAGCAGATTTCACAGGTGGAGAACCAATGTAATGGGATCAGGAAATGCCAGCTCCGAAGAACTTAAAGGAAGTGGAATCTTTTCTCGGGATGGTAAACTATTACAGCAAATTCGTCCCAGGGATGGCTGGAATAGTGGAACCACTCAATGAGCTCAGGAGAAAGGATCAGCCCTGGTTCTGGGGTAAGGACCAAGAAAAGGCGTTCAAGCAAGTAAAATCTGAGCTGATGTCGGACAAGATTTTGGTGCACTATGACCCTCGAAAACCCTTGTTTTTGGCAACAGATGCATCGGATTATGGAATGGGAGCAGTTCTTTTTCATAAGGATCCGGGATCAGGGCGTGAGGGAGTCATTGTTTTCGCATCGAAGACGCTGAGTCCGGCAGAGCGTAAATACGCGCAAATTGAGAAGGAAGCAAGAGCAATCATCTTTGGCGTCGAAAAGTTCAAGCAGTATTTGTACGGCAGAAAGTTCACACTTTTGACTGATCATGAGCCATTAAAGAAGATTTTTGGCCCAAAAGGTGAGCTACCGGTTGTGGCAGCACGAAGATTGCATCGATGGAGTCTAATTCTGATGAATTTTGATTATACAATCGAGTACAGATCCACCAAGGACTTTGGAAATGCCGATGGGCTGTCACGCCTTCCCTGCATAGAATCGGGAATAGACGACCCTGGGGAGCAGGAAATCTATCAGATTCAACAGGAGACCATCGCATCATTGCCTATTACTGCCAAATCGATTGCCACGAACACGGAAGATGATCTTTTGTTGCGCCGAGTCAAGAATTTTGTTGAAAAAGGATGGCCGGAGAAGGTTGATGAGGAATTAAGACAGTTCTTTGTCGCCAGGAACAATTTAAGTTTGGTCGAAGGTTGTCTGCTTATGGGGACGCGCACGGTTATTCCAGCGAAACTTCGTCCAGATATTCTGCAGATCATCCATACAGCTCATCCAGGTATTGTTCGGATGAAGGCACTGGCCAGACAGAAGGTATGGTGGCCGCAGATCGACAAAGACATCGAACAAATTCGGAAAGAATGTGCAATTTGCCAGAAGACAGGCCCGGAAGAGCGTAAGATTCCCCTTCATCCATGGGAGACGCCTGAACGGCCTTGGCAGCGAATACACGTGGACTTTTGTGGACCTTTTTTGGGATACATGTGGTTTGTCATGGTCGATGCAAAGACCAAATGGCCGGAAGCAGTAAAAATGAGAAATACGGACGCCAAAACCACAATTGAGGAAATGCGTAAAATTTTTTCAACCCATGGACTTCCGGAACAGATTGTGAGTGATAATGGGCCGCAGTTCACTTCGGAAGAATGGCGAGAATACTGCGAATCCCGAGGCATTGTTCACACCCTGACTCCACCATATCATCCACAGAGCAACGGTGAAGCCGAGCGGTATGTCCAATCGTTCAAGCAGGCTATGCTTCGGCAAAAGGAAGGAGGGGTAAAACCCGAGGTTGCGATGTACCAAGTGCTGGGTACGTACCGGATAACTCCGCATTCAGCCACAGGACTCTCTCCAGCTGAGATGATGTTTGGTCGCCGTACTCGTTCGCTGTTGGATGTAGTGAAGCCAGTGGTGGCTATAGAAACTGATCAGAGAGAAGACAGGAAGAAAATGGAACAATACCGGGAGCGGATAAAAAAGAATTTCGATCGGAGAACACGGGAAAGATTTTTCGATGAGGGAGAACCCGTTTTTGCTCGGAATTACCGAGATGGACCAAAATGGATTCAGGGAAAGGTAATCAAAAGAATGGGACAAACACTCTATTTGGTCAGGACTTGGAGGGGAATTTGGCGTCGGCATGCGGACCAGCTGAAAGTCGACCGTACACAGGTGGAAGTGAGCGATTCAGAGGAAGAGCTGGAGTCCAACCCCGAGCCGCCAGAAGAATGGCATGACCCGCCGGAGAATCCTGTAAAGGAACCACCAGTCAAACATCCGGTAGTAGTTCCGCCGAAAGCGGTTGTAGAACTCCGCCGTTCTGCGCGAGTGCCGAAGCCCACGAAGATGTTTGATCCCAGCTAAAGCAGCAGCTTTCGGAAGGAAGGAGGGATGTAATGTATTTGAATGTTTCGTATTGACACGAATTCCTTCGATTTTTCCCTCCCCATTGACCAATCCCTTTTCATATAAATAGGTTGACCTTTCCCTTATACCACACACATTCCCCATTCATTCATTTGCCTGCCTCCGCGTCTCATTGTTTATTTCTTCTGATAATAAACTCTTCCGACATTTGACCTATTGATTGTTAGTGTTGGGATACACTACAANAATCGACTTTGGAAAATCGATAAAGATGCTAAATAAAGAAAGCTTGGCGCTAATTCGAAGGAGGTCACTTTTGGGACTCAACCTATTTTTGAGTCCCGGGACTCAAATTTATTTATTCCCTGCGGTAATTTTTGACGCTGAATCCAAATCTGACTTCCATTTTTACCTAAAGCGTCATCCGACGTCACTTTTTTAACAATGACGTCAAAAAATTTTCTTCTAAAATTCTGAAGAAAAATGAAAAATTCTGACCTCACAACCTTGTCAGCGTCAAAAAAGAAAAGATAGCGGATGAGGTTTCTCAAAAAATTACACTGAAGAATGTCAATCCGGGACTCAAAAATGGTTTCCATTTCTAATACGAATAAGTGAATTTTGAGCGCTGAGACTCAACCCGGGACTCAAAAATAGGTTGAGTCCCAAAAGTGACCTCCTTCGAATTAGCGCCGAAAGCTTCTAAAGTGGAATTCCGAATTTAATCATAAATATTTTTTGCATTTTTCAGGTTTTGTAGCTATTTATTGATTAGTTTTCCACTCCTCTTTCTTTCGTCGCTATTCGCTAATTGGCATTAACTCTCCAACTCTTCATTTCTGCTGCTCATTCAAAAGCCAATAATTTTTCGCCGACCAAAAAGTACAAAAATCCTGAAGAGATAATGGCCAGTCCCCGGACGCGCAAAGTGCTGAAGGAGCTGAGACCTGTGGAGGAGAACAATGTGAGCCAAAGGGAACAAAATCTTTAGGTTTTATTTATAGAAAAATTATGATTCTGGGTCGGGATTTGGTTCGGATCCGAATTTCTTGGACAAGAATTTGAAAAACCAAAATTTGATGCGAAATTCGCAGATCGACCTATTTTTCTCCCCTGAAAACGTGAAAATTTAAGTGGTTTTTATTGCATTTTTGGCGAAAATTCGGATGAAAAATTTCAATCCCAAGACCATTTACCATGCATGTACTTTTGTTAGGAATCAATAAATTGATTGCTTTTATTTTTCAAGACCCTCAATTCTTAACTCAATGATTGCTTTAAAAAATCCTTAACTTTTTTTTAGTTCTGTTTCGAGTGCCAAGCCTCAAATCCGCAATGGGCCAGTGTCAGCTACGGGATCTGGATTTGCCTGGACTGTTCCGGCAAACACCGGGGCCTCGGTGTGCATATCAGGTTTTTCTTTAATGAATTTCTTTTCAAACCTAGACCCTTTCATATCTAACTTCCCAAACTACTTCGTTATCAGAAATTTTACAAAATCAGAACAAACATTTTGAAAATCAGAACAGGATTCCCCTCAAGCCAAAATCCTAGTCCCTGTTTCTTGATTACCTACCAGATATTCCCTTATATTCTTTCAAAATCAATTTATCTACTAAGAAAAATATTTTTTTTTTGTATAAAAAACAAACAAAAAAAATTAAACAAAAAAAAATTAATCCAGAGACTGGTGGGGGACCGGGACAAAATGGTGCCGGCCAAAATGGTGCCAGTCGCAAAGAAAAGGTTATAACTTTTTTCAGAAGCAACATTGAAAGCGGTTTTAATATCATTAGATAGCCCTAGATGTTAGCTAAAAATCAAGCCAAAGCCCGTTCGAATTGGCCCATTAGAAAAAAAGTTATGGCCAAAATACTCCCAATTTTTTTTCGGACTTGGTCGATTTTCAAATAGTTTTGGCCATAACTTTTTTTCTAATAAGCCAATTCGAACGGGCTTTGGCTAGATTTTTTAGCTAATATCTAGGGCTATCTAATGATATCAAAAGCTCTTCTCAATGTTGCTTCAGAAAAAAGTTATAACTATTTCTTTGCGACTGGCACCATTTTGGCCGGCACCATTTCGACCCCGACTCACTGGTGGCACTTGTAGGTAGCCCTTTTTTTTATATTTTCAGTTTTTTTTAATTTCAGTTATTTGAAAAATTTGTCTGCTTAATTTATTTTCTTTTTTTTTGGTATCCGATACCAGAAAAAATTTTTGGAGTGGGGCACAAAAGAAAGTTTTGAAAATAAGTGCATTTTTCTTAAGAATATTTTAAATTCTTCGAGTTTGGGAGGGGCCTGTGCTCTCCTGGCGACAGGCCTAAATTCTGCTCTATTATCCGGTAACCTTCCAATCAAAATACTTTGTTTCCTTTTAAGAAATGTCGATTTGTTTTAAATTTTTCTCATTTTTAAAATTTAAGTTTTGTCCGCTCGCTGACCATGGACAAGTGGAAGGACACGGAGTTGGCGAGGATGAAGGCCGGTGGGAATGCGAAGGCACGAGAGGTAAAAAAAAAATAAAAAATTATGAAAATTATTTAATAAAATTTTATAGTTTTTCGAGTCCGAACCCGACTTCCGCCCCGACTGGTCCATCACGGACAAGTACAATTCCCGAGCGGCCGCTCTGCTCCGGGACAAGGTTTAAAATAATAATAAAATTTTTACGACCAAAAATCTTAAAGCGCAGGGGTAACGAGGGGTGGGAGGCTAAGGGGGGGGGCGGAAGCCCTCCCCCCGAAATTCTAAGATCCAAAAAATGAAAAGGGTCCCCTATTAAAATTTTGTTGAAAAATTTATCGATTTTTTTACCAAAGGCAAAAAATTGATCAATTTCCTTAAGAAAATTAGTTAAACTTCAAAAGAATTTTCCCACTTCACCAACTGTCGGAAAATAAAATTAAAAATTTCGAATTTTTTTTTTGATGTTAAAAACGCAAAAAAAAGCGTTTTAAGTCATATTTTTTTGAAAATTTTGTTACATAGCCCCATACATTAACAAGTAGGGGGGGTCAACCAAAGACTTTACGAACGAAGTCGAGGGGGGGTCGGGGGTCTCCAACTACGAAATCATCAAAATAACGTCCATTTTGCGAAAATGCCCCAATTTTTCAATTTTTTTTTGCGAAGTGGCCTATTTTATATTTTTTAGGCTGCCCAGAAATTTTTTCGCACATTATGAATCTTTTAAAAAAGTTGCAAATTTTTTTACAGAAATACCACTGTATTGAGGGGTGCCGGCGGTCCCGACAGGGGCCGCCGGGGAAAAATTTGAAAATTTAGACCAATTTCTTAAGAAAATTGGCCAATTTTTTGATGCAATTTTATAAAGAAATTCATTGTATTGAGGGGCGCCGGCGGTCCCGATAGGGACCGCCGGGAAATTTTTTGAAAAATTAATGAATTTTCTTGGGAAATTTGGGTCCTTTTTTGCTAGTCGTTTTTAGAAATTTGATTGAATTTCATACTAATTTTTTAGCAATTTTGGAGGTTTCGGCGGTCCCGGTAGGGACCGCCGGAGAAAATTTTGGAAAAATATGACTCTTTCTGAAGAAATTTGATCATTTTTTTTTCCTCTTCCCCCTCTTCTCCTCCTACGAACTCCCCTCCCCTCTCCCTTCCCTCCCTTCCCCATACTTCCTGCCCCCCGGGTACGAAGTCCCCCTCGATTTCGGGGCCCCGTACGAACGAAGTCAGGGGGGTCGACCCCCCCTTTGTTAATGTATGCATAGCCCCCCTGTTAAAGCGCATAACCTCCCAACATTTCAGGGAGATGCCATATATTGTAGAAATTTAAAAAATGAATAACTGCATTTTTTCCTAAATTTTAAGCCCAACGGCGATTTTTTTAGAAAAAATTGAGATTGAGAATTTAGACATGCATTTTCGAAGTAATTAACTGAATGTCTCCTTTTTCAGGGTAATTTTTTTTCTAAAATTGTTATTATTCTCAAAATTTAAGAATGTCCGTGGGGTTTTTTTTTTGAAAACAGGGTTTTCATTGAAAATATCAAAAATTTGGATAGGAAGGACACCGCCCGCCAGGAAAAATTTTACGGGCAAACTTAGGGCCACCGGAGAATGCGATTTTACACGTTTTTTCACAGAAAAATTGAATATATTTTACTTAAAAAACCTTAAATGTTGCCGGCATTCCCGATAGGGGCCGGCTGAAGAAAAGTTTGAGATTTTTTGATCTTTTTATAAGAAATTTGCCAAGACTTTTTTCCTGGGAGGTGAGTTCGGGAGGCTGACAGAGTGTGGGGTCGGGCTGGGACAAAGAAATTTCTAAAAATTTCTTTGTGCCAAATTTTATATAAAAAATTATTTTGGCTTTAATTGTTCTATTAATCTCAAAGTACTAGTAAAAAATCACAGATCGCCACGGAGGCGGAAGGGCGCGAGTGGTGCCGCGAGACATCTCCGGCCCGAAATTATCAGCCCGCTTTGGCCAGCAACTCGTCCTCCGGTTCTTTGAGCAGTTCGGCGGGCATGAAGAAGAACGCTAGCACGAGAAGCATGGGCCTGGGCGAGGAGGACTTTGACGGGTTCCAATCCGGAGGGCAAAAGTCTATTTTTGTCACATTTTTTGAATTAAAAAAATTTGGAAAGAAATTCAAGAAAATTTTGCTATTTATACATTTATCTCTGTTTT
>LDKF01000012.1:117016-133668 GCA_001026735.1 Rotylenchulus reniformis
TTACCCCCCACCTTGTTATTACCCTCCTGGATGAAATCTAAGTGAATTTTTTTATAAAAAACCTTAACAGAGGTTCGAAATGTGGTCAATGTTCATAAGAAAAGTACCGTTTTTTATTGTCCACCAAAATAAACTTGTTGAAATTTTACATCAACGATTTCTAGCGCCTCGGGCGGTCGCTACACGGGCTTCGGCAACCCCGCATTCCAACAACAACAATCGTCACAATTCGGCGGCCAAATAGGGTCCGGAGATGAACTGCTCTCCGGCGCCATGAACTCCCTCACAATGGTGCTTAAAAATAAATTTTTCGTTTTTTTTTATAATTTTTTTAGGGTTGGTCCATGCTGAGCAAGGGCGCCACCTCGGCCGCCGGTTATGCCAAGGAGTTCACGTCGCAGACCGGCACCAAGGCGGCGGAACTCAGCGGCTCAATGAGTGCAAAGGTGGGGGGTAATACGGAAAAAATTAAAGAAAAGCTAAAATTTTGGACTTTATACTGCTGGACTTCCCAAAATTTCAAAGATGTGAGAAAAATCCCGCAAAATTCTAATGTAAATCAAATGCTTGACTTATCAAATGACTATAAATCCTAAAACTTAGTTGGCCATTTGTGATTTTTCTTTCTTCGGTGATTTTTTTTGAATCACCATAGGCATATGGTGATTTTGATTTTTTTTCATCCAATTTTTGCTGGGGTAGAAATTTCAGTAAAGGGCTTGTTGTGGGGTAGGGTAGATATGTTTGAGTATCATTTCTGAAATTTTAGATTTTTTTTATTTTATTTTTTTTTGAATTCTTTGTATAGAGTTTTGGTAGAGAATACCATTAAAATTCCTTATTTTTATGCCTAGAATAGCATAAAAATATAATTGTAAAAAAAACTTAAAAAAATGCTCATTTTATATATTTTTTTCTCTGTACACTGTACACACTATTTGCTTTCCTCCTTCGTCTTTTATGCGAACCTGACCCCTCCTCAATTATATACTCATTTGGCCCATTTTTAATGTTTTTTTTTTCATTTTCAAATTGCATTTTTTTTAAACCAAATTCAGCTAAACGACGGCAAACTGCTGAGTGGCTTCGGGTCTCTGCTGAATTCGGCCAGCGAGTTGGGGCAAAAGTCACTGGGCGGCATCAGCCAATTTGTCAAGTCCCCCTCCTTGCAGGGATTCACGGGCCAACAAAAAAGGTGGGCCGTAATAACAGGAGGGAAATTCATTTTGTTTATTTTTAAACAGATTCAAATAATAATACATCTTGGTACATCTTATGGTATATTTTCGAGATCTTTTATAGATTTATTTAAAAACCTGAGCAAAATTCGTTAAACTCCAGAATTTTAGTTCTGAGATTTTATGACGCGCTTAAGCGTCAGTTTCTACCAATTTTTTTTTATTTTTTTACATTTTTTTATCTGCTTTTTTTGCCCTTTATTTTCTTTTATACTTCTTACTTCGTTTCATATCATGAGATCTAAAATGCGCGTCAGAAAAATGTGGAAATCTGGCTTCTTCATTTGAGCCTATATTTTTTCGAAGCGATTTTTTCCCCTATGTTAGATTAAAAAGAACGAAGCACACGTATGATCAGCTTATGGAAAATTTATAATTTATATTGCATAAAAAATTATAGCTTAAAGGGATTTCCGCATTTTTCTGACGCGCATTTTAAGGTTCGAAGCATTTTGATCGCACAATATTTTAATTTTCTGTTGAACTCGCTCTATTGAACTACTTTTAAGTCAATATGAGGACCTTGGCACTGCAATTCGGGAGGAGCACAGCGACGGTGATCTGCTGACGAGGGACACCGGCGGCGGCGGCAGATACGGCGGAAATCGGACGGATGATGCGCGGACCACGGAGGGGAGGAGAAGCAAATCGCCGCGAGGAGAGGGGAGCAAAAAGCACGGTGAGGAAGTTTTATGTGTTTAAAAAGCGCATTTTATGGAAGAAAACACTATTTAATTTTCATTTTTTTTACAAACAAGCTTCCCAACTTATTAGTTTTCCCCATTTTACACTCGTTGCCATATTTTTGAAACATATTTTGAAGCGAAAGAAAATAGTATATATAAAAAAGAGGGAACAGAAAAGAAATTATTATGGGACAGAATTTTAATTAGTTGAAAAAATTGTAACATTTTTTTGGCCAAAAGTCACGACTCACGAGTACTACTATTGAATAAAATTGGCTAATTGATTTATAATATTCAATGTGCATTTTATACGTTGTAATCTATATCGTTGACCGGCTATCTATATCGTTTTGTAACTTTAGTAAAGTATATCAAAAAATTTCCGAATGCATTAGGCCGAAATGTGATATTGGCTACAAATGTTTAAGCAATTTTTATACATAGATGGGCTTTTGTCGTACTCAATTCCTAGGACTTAAAATGTTTAAAAAAATTTTTTTTTAATCAAGCTAAGAAAATTGCTTTATATTGTTTCTTCTTGGGGTTTTCTTCTTACATTAAATTGGGATTTTTGTTCAAAAGGATCATTTGGCCATAATCTTTGAACATCTTAAACTTTAATGGAACTTGTTAAATATTTTTTAAATGCATTTTCAGCAAAACACCAACTCGGCATTTCGGATGACGATGATCAACAACAACTCCATCACTCTTCCGCATCAGCGCCCTCTTTGCAGCAGATGATGGCCACGGATGATGAAAAGCAGAAGCCGAAGAAGAAGCCGGTGGTAGCCAAGAAGAAGGAGGAGAAGGCGGATGATCCCTGGGACATACTCAACCAGTGAACCAAACCGACGGGGAATGTTATGGGATCAAATTCCCCTTCTCCACAAAGAATTTAAAATGGGAGAAAGCTAAAAAAAATTCCCGGAAATATCAACTTTTTGGATTTTATCTTTTAGAAAAAATATATTTCAGTTTGTTAATCCAATCTAAAACTTATAAAAAGAAAATTTTGCAGAAAATGTTTTCGATATTGTCCTTTGGTTACTTTAAAGTACGATTAAACTTAAAACTTTTTTTGAAAATTTCATTTTTTTCACTGAAACTTGAAAAATTAAAACGTTCAAAAGATAGGGCATAGGGCATAAAATTTTGAATATGTTGCGTGACCTCCATTAGATAGATAATTTTTTTTTAAATCAAGTACCAACATATCCAAAATCGAAAATTTCGCTGAAATACCCTCCCTTCATGTAAATTTTGAATGGCAATTCTTAAATTTTCACCTTTGATAAGATATTCCTGATCAGTATTTTTATCTTCCAAAGTATGTTGTGATTGAATGTTGTTATTTGTATGGTGTGAATATTGAAGCAAAATGGTACCGGATAAATGATGGTGACAAATGGACATTTTATCATTTATAAGCCATCAGCACAGCACAGATTAGAGATGAAGCACATTATAAGCATTTCGACTCTTGCAGATGGGTCCGAAAGGTATAAAAATAGATTCATTTACAAGGGAGGTTTTTGAAGTGTTACACTCCGATTTCTTGGGGACCCATTCCAAAATGTAGAGCACCCACACTAACCATGGCACTATCATATTTATTTGTGCCACAAAGCGTTACAGATTTTTATTTCAATTTTTTAAATAATTTTTCGACGTGCTTCATGCGCGATTCGTCCTTGGTGCACGGGTCGTATGACGCGGAAGTCGTTTTTTCATTAAACCATTTTTTGAATTCTATCGCGTCTAAATTATTGTTTTTATTAAATATATTCATTTATCGACCAGTAATAAAAAAAGATGTGCTAATTATTCCCTTAAACGACCCATGCACCAAGGACGAATCTCGCTTGAAGCACGTCGAAAAATTATTTAAAAAATTGAAATAAAAATCTGTAACGCTTTGTGGCACAAATAAATATGATAATGCCATGGTTAGTGTGGGTGCTCTACATTTTGGAATGGGTCCCCAAGAAATCGGAGTGTAACACTTCAAAAACCTCCCTTGTTAGTGGATAAAAATTGATTTCTTCAAGAATGGATCACAGTATGCCAATTTGATTTATTTTTTACATTATTTCTGCGTCTGTTCGGTCCGTCTGCAATAGTTAAAGCGCAATTTAACAAGCGAATTACAATTATTCCGAAATGCGTCATATCGATTCGATAGGATTAGCTCGACGTTTCCAATAATCCAGCAGATTAGTTTATTTATTTTTTGGATTATCGCACCTGAATTCTCTAGAAAAACAATTCGGAGTAGAATAATTAATTCTTTGGGTTTTATTTTTAGAAATCTTGAAATTGAGTTGATGAACATTATTGTTTTTAACAATGAGATTTGTTGAAAAAATGTTCTGTTAATCAAATTTTTTACAGGTTTGAAGACTTCCAAAATTTTCAAAATTTCTACAGGCTTATTCGGAAATCAGGTCTTCAATTTTTTCGAAAGAAAAATCTTTAGAATTAGTAAATCTTAGAAGCATAAGGTAGTACATTTTTTGTACGCATAAAATTCCCTAAAAACTTTTTTGAAAATCAAAATCACACGATAACGTGTGGATTATTGACATTGTAAACACCGTTTAGCAGCCGATCAGAATGAACACTGACACCCAAGCAGATCTATCAGCTTCCTAGCTGTTGCCTCTGATCATGCGGACCAGTGCGTGCTTCAGCAACGATGGTTTCCCACTGTTCTCGACCGCATGGTCAAGCGGCACCTGAAAAACGGCGAATTTGAAAAATTTGGATCAAAAACTTTATTTTTCTATTAAAATCCTATTAAAATTTCTTTACAGGAAAATAAATATAATATCATATGTCTAATTTTCTAATTGTATAATTTTTTGATGTCTATTTTTTGAAACCTATAAAAATTTTATTTGGAAATTGCATAAAATCTCCTGAACATAAATCGGAAATATTCGAGAAAATCGTTATACCACAACATTCAACGAGAAAATATATTTTTTGTGACTAAATTTACAGTGAATCACGGGTTATTTTTTATAGATTGGCCGAAAAAGTGCGCAAAATTTTAGGGTGTAAAATTAATGTTTTACTTCAAGTTTTAATTTAATCCAAATTTTGGTTAGATTTTTTGACCTTAAAGCGTTTCTCGAATTCGTTGGCAATTTCGTCCATGTCCATCTCTGAGTGGGACACCACCAGATGGACTAGCATGTCGTCCTTGCCGCCCTTCTGGAAAATTCGTAAAAATAAAAATTTCCATTTTAATAATATGCAAAAAGATAAACATGCAACTTTGAGCTTTTTCATTAAAGATGCGTGTAATAACTTTTATTTACTTTCGTCAGCAATTTTTTTTCAACTTTTAGCTTTATTTTCCACGTTTTATTAAATAATTTTTATTATTGAAGGCCAAAATAATTTTTAAATCCAACTTTAAGATGGATTGCATTCTAAGAATAAATCGACGATTATGTTATCTTATTTTTATTGACTACAGCATTAGGTCATTACCCCGAAATTTAAATTAAAAATTACCAATATTTCATTTCTATTTTAAATAGCAAATTGCAATCTCTTCTTATTTTTTAATTGAACTTTCACCTTGACAATTTATTTTGGCAAAATTTCTGATAATAATTTTTCTTTACGAATTTCTCTCTCAAATTTTCTCCCACCGTCAAGCTCTTGTGCAGAAGTTCGGCCACTTCCACCACTGGCCCATTTCGGACAAAGCTGACGATGGCCAGCAGGGCGTTCAGCAAGTCCCCGCTGAACTCGGCCTTGATCGCCTGCTCCATCGTGTGCTTCTTGCCCACCAATTCGTACTGTATGTAGTGGGAAAATTGTTTTTGTGGGTTTCAAAAATGGTATGATTGCTAGCAACAACAGATGTCACATTTCGGCGAATAGCAAATGACATTGTTAAAGAGTTAAATTACAATTAATTACCATAATCAATCCACAATAGTGATTATAGATAATTCATAAAGTTCAGAAAAATTCATTTAGACCTCGTTGAACATCATTTGGAGCTGGGCCAGATTCTGGTTGGCCAGCACTTTGATGAATGCGTCCTCGTCGGTGCCCCACTTGCCTTCGCCCGCCTTATACAACCGTTCAGCATCCTAAAACAAAAAATCCAATTTCCATCCTTTTAATTTTATAACTCCCATGAAAACGATTTCCGTAATAAACTTAATTGCTTCTAAATATTATAATTTAAATAATTTTTAAATCAAAAATAAGATTGTGACAGAATTGGCACCAGTGTCGATGGTCGTTGCTTCGCCTTTAAGAATCATTTTTCCAAAACTATAATAATTTTTCAAACTGCCAAGGGTAGAACTTTTTTTATTAGAAGATACCAAAAAAATCTTGAAAAAAATAGAATTTCTAAATGATGCCTGTTAAAATGCGGGATCTATAATAATGAAATCGACAAATAGCAGAGTATAATAAAAATATTTAATACCATAAATTTTTTTAAATTAAATTAGACCATTTAAAGAAAGTAACATTGCTAGTTTTGTAAAATTTCCTAATAAAAACAAACAACTATTTTACAACACATTGAAAACCCTGAATGAATACCAGCTTGGCCTTCAGTGGATCTGTTCGGTTGCCCTCTTCCCGATCCGCGCCGAGCAGGTCCAACAACAATGTCTTGAAGCATCCACTGGTCTCAGCCGCGATGTCCTTGTCCAGCTCCCGGTTGAACAGCTTCGAGTAGGCGGACTTGATGTCGCGCAGCTGGGCATTGGTGCGGGTCACCAAAATCTTGACAAAAAATTGAATGAATAAATTTTACAATAAAAATTTTGTCATTTGTACCTATCTCATACCCTCTTTATTAGAGAAATCATATCGTGAATTCGGCGTAAATTATTATTTTCTATGGTGCAAATACATCTTCAACTATACAGTCATTATTCCTCTACAATCTCGTGGGATCCCTGAAATATTGAAGATGATGATGGGAGTTTTTTTTATTTATTGGTGATTTTGTAGTTGACAGTTTTTTTGCATATCATATCATTTCCATTCTACAATCAACTTAAAAATAGTGATTGGGTTAATCAAAAACGATTATCAATTAGCCTAATTAAACTATTGAAATTTAAAAGTTTTTATTATTCCTTAAGATTTTGATGACCTCTGGATCTTTCCACAACCATTTATAATTATAAAAGAATATTCAATCGAAATTTTCTATAAGTTGTAAATTTAACGTGCAAAAGGAACAAATTTCTAGCAAATTTTATAAAAAAATGCTTTAAATTACCTCAATCAGCATGTCCTCGTTGGTGCCCAATCCCTGAAATATTTTAACTGAAATTTCATTTAGCATCTCACGAAAAATTCTAATGATATTTAGAGAGTATATACTTTAGATCGAAAGTAAAACTTTAAATATTATTTTTACATTTTTATAACAAAAAATTATAAAACATAAATCTAGATGTTTAAAGTTTAATTTCACAACTAAAATCAATTTTACAACTAAAAAATAATGCCAATTTAAAATTAAAAAATAGTTTTTAAACCAAAGAATCCAACCAACTATTCCATAGGATCTTCATAACTTATTCTTTTTTGTTTTTTTTTTCAATCTAATTAAGCAAAATTTTCAATAACTCCCGCGAAAAGTATATATAATCAAAAAAATTTTTTTTTGCTCCTCATTGGACCTTCATGGCCTTGGCCAGGTACTTGGCATCGTGCTCTGCGGGCGTGTCCAGCAGTGCCAAGTACAAATTGTTGGTGGCCACCTCGCTTGACGGCAATTTGTCCTTCAGCGCCTGCACCAGGTCCGCTCCACCGTACTTGGACCGGTATTTGTCCAGCAGTTCCTGGCGCTAAAAAATTAATTGTCCTTTCACACTACAAAGACATGCATTTCGGATTTCCTGTATCTTTTTTGGAACAATTGAATTAATTTCTAAGCTTGTGTTACTAGGGTTGAATTTTTTTCATTCTCTGGTTATTATAATTATTAGAATTTTTGTAATCATCATATATCATATCGTAACCATCGTAGATCTTTTCATATCGGGCCATTCGTACCTGTATCGCGCTTCATGTATATGTATATTAAAATATCAGCTCTATTTAAGTGAATAACATTTCTATAAGTGCTAAAAACCAAATAATATTATTATTATTTTTTGATTTTATAAAATTTCGTTAGATTTTTTTTACAAATTTCTAAAAATATTTTATTGGGATTTCAAAAAAATTAATTTTGAGCAATCCGCTTGTTAAGAAATTTAATTCATTCTTTAGTTTTTATAAAATTCAAATAAAAAAAATGCTAATTATTTTATGGGTTGTATTTTTTAATTTATTTTGGTCAGAAATAACATGTTGATCTATGCGTTTATGGACATTGAATTTTATTTAAAAATATTTCTTGTAATTTTATTTTTTTTTGCCTGCGCATTATTCGGCGAAGTAAGCAGTTGGAGGATCTTCTCGTGTTGGATGTTTTCCGGCCCGCCGCTGGTGATGATCTGGTGCATGATCTCCACCTCCTTGATCACATGGTAGTTGGGGTTGTAGCAGACCCTGGGGCTGTCGGGCATTGTTCGAGCAGAAAATCAATTTTCGAACTTTGTAAAAGGCAAATTTGTGTCAAAGGTTGGTGCGAAAAAATTTATTATATCATTAGCCATATTGAAATTTTTCCGCTAAGGATATGGATATAAAAATCAGCCGAGCTTTCGAAAAATAATTTGGTATAATAATGTTGGGTATGAAGGGAGAATTTCAATTTTCTTTTATTTCAAAAATTATAAAATTGTTTCTGGTATTTTTGTATATTAAAAAATAACGGAATTTTGAACTCCATGGAGTTTCCAGAAATAGATATAAACTATAATAAAAACGCGCTATGCCACAAAATAAATATTTTTATTAAGAAATTAGATTACAAGAAACAATTGGTTAGGACTTTCATAAAAATACGTCCTATAGTTCAGGAAAAAAGTCTTCAAAATAGGAGCAAGTCACCTAATTTAAGAGAAAAATCCGTATGACAGTATTTTTTGTTGTCGTTAAGAATGCCATTTTTAGGGGAAAATTGAATTAATTAACGAAATTTACTGTTAATGGAATACATTCAGGAAACAAAATCCATTAAAGAAGGCCATTGAAACCTTACGGTCCGCTGAACATCGAATCCAATTTCGGGATTCTCCAAATACAATTTTTCCGAAGATATTTTCAGATTTTTTTTATTTTCAGAAAAAAAAACAAATACAATTTTTCCGAAGATATTTTCAGAAATACAATTTTTCCGAAGATATTTTCAGAAATTTCTTTTTTCAGAAAAACTTTCACAGTCAGAGTAGAATAAAAAATAATACAAAAATGAAAATATAAATGATTATTATGAGCTTATAATTTGAGTAAAAATTGAACAACAATTTATATACCAGTATGTATAATCATGTTTTTTCTAATTTCTGTGCACTCACTTGTCAGTTCGACTAGTTCTTAATGGAAAATGAGAAAAATAAAATCTTTGACAAAATAACATTTATGAACATCGACGGGTTACATTTTTTAAATAATTTGCACGATGAATAGGTGTAGGATTTCTCTCCAATTTTCTTTCTTATTTTTCGAATTTTGGACCTTGAAGCGCTTCTCGAATTCGTTTGCGATGTCATCCATGTCCATCTCGGAGTGGGACAACACCAGATGGACTAATATGTCGTCCTTGATATTCTGGAAATTTACTATTTTTAATGGTTATGAAAAGGTTAATTTTGTTAGAATAAATATCCATCATAAATTATTACAACCATTTTATATTTTTAATTTTTGCAACTTGATAATCTATTAACCTGCTACTATTAATCGATACTGATGCTCCTGGCCCAAAAAATAAATTCTACCTAATTTTTCTATGAGTTTTGCATCCTCGAAGAATATATCGATTAATTCTATATTCAAAAATTCATATTTTTTATTTTTATAGAAATATCATATTTGATAAGCAGTTACCAAATTATCGACAGCGCCATAGATTCATGCAAAAATAAATTATTTTCTTTTTTTTTTTTTTTATTTTGGTTCCTCTGATGCTTCGTGATATTAGTTGACATTGGCTTTTGAAGGCGTTCCTAATATCAATTTCAAATTTTTATGGGTAATAATTTAAAGAATAAACCATCGACTATTTGCAATTGATCAATAGGTATCTTGGTGAAGCAAAACTTTCTTGATCTCACTCAGATGCATTTATACTAATTTTTGGGTTTTTCCATTTTTAATAGATTGATATTTTAAGATAGATTTTTTAAATAATTAGTCAGCAAAATTTATATTTTCCTTTCTCGAATTTTACCACAACTTCAGGCTCTTGAGCAGCAGCTCGGCCACCTCCCCCACTGGTCCATTGCGCACAAAGCTGACGATGGCCAGCAGGGCGTTCAACAAATCCCCGCTGAACTCGGCCTTGATCGCCTGCTCCATCGTGTGCTTCTTGCTCATCAGCTCGTACTGCAGTAGGGAAATGTATTTTTTATGGTTTTCAAAAAATGCCATGACAATAGGCTTTTATTTCGTTTCGATTTTAAAAAGCACGTCCAATGTCGGAATAAATCCGGTGAATGAATAATTTAATAGAGTTATACTCTTTCAGAATTGACACTGAACAGCTCTATTGCTTGCCGCAGATGCGAGATACAGCCGAAATACTGAGAGCGCGTAAAATTTTACACGAGCCATAACTCAACTTCAGCTCTACCATTCAAGACGAGTTGTAGGCTATTCGATAGAGTGACATGTCCTCTGCTAATCCCAAAAATGAACAATATTAAACATAAGAAGCTTCATGGTAAAAATTAGAATCTCTCACATAAGGTGGGATTAAGGTGAGCAAAAATATAATCTACTAAAGATCAACAAATTTCTCGAAAAACAACGAATAGACGGTATCATCGGCTCTTTAATAAAAGTTTTCCTAAGCATTGTTCTGCTATATTGTGTTTAGAGAATGTTTTTTATGAGTTTAGAGAAAATAATTATTACAAAGAGTTTTCACCAATATACTATAAAAACGCTTCTATGACGCCTACATCAACACCGTTTTTTTGGACCGTTAGGCTCTTGTGCAGCAGTTAGCGTTGGTGATGTGCAGCAGTTAGGCCACTTCTCCCACGATCTATCGTTATTGGATATATAATGTTGCAAATGGTGAAAAACCACTATAATGGTGGATGACTAAAAATTACTATAAAACCAACCCTCTTCATTGGTACAAAACACGAAATCAGCATAATTAATAAAGATGATGATAGCATTTTCGGTGCAATTTTCTCCCCAACGACAAATCGATGACTGAGAAAACACGCACCAGTAGTTAGGGGATATGTATTAGTTATTAGTCATGGCTATAAACACTTGAAAAGTACGGTGCATGTGTTAGCAGATGTCGTTCAAGAAATTCGTGTACTTATTGCGGATGTGTTTGAATTATATCGATGTTAAACTCTATCCCAATCCATTTCCGTCAGTGGTCATCATTCTTATTATTAGGTATTATATGACATGTAATTTATTTAATTATTTAGTTTTTGGCTCATTTTGATAAATCTAATCCGGACAAAATTGCACCATTTAAATAATAATAGTAATATATAGAATCGTAATGACAAATGATCTTTTTTTAGATTTTTGGAACCCATATAAAAATTTGGCTTTATTGCTTTTGAATTTCCATGATTAAAAAATGATTAAAATTCGCGGGAGAAGCAGATAATCGAAGTAAAATGTTCATTTTACATTGAATGTGCTAATGTTTTTATGATGATTTAGATCTCATATCTCATATTATTATTTTTAATTTTTATTCTCATACATTTTTATTTTTTCCATATACTATTTGATTCCATAAAAAATGTAAAGACTTTCGCAATGATATAACATCCTAATAGGTAACTTTTAAGAATTCACTCACTATCAGAAAACAATTTTTAATTACTACTAGGACCACCAAAAATCCATTTTTAATTAAAAAGGGATGTTCCAAAAAGAAGCACCAGAAAAAATTGATTAAATATAGTTGGAAGTTGATTTTTACCTAAATTATTAGAAAAAATTATGCTCTATTAGATTGCCATTTGAATTGATTCTTTAGCCCATTTCATAGTCGAGAAAAACTTACTCCAATTTGACCATATCAAAAATGACCTCAGAATTTCTATTTCTTCAAAGTCCTTTGAAGATCCTATGCACCAAGTATCGGATCTATTGCCCCTCGATAATGATTGTGAATATATCAAGGTTTGATTGGAATTATTGTGCGCTATCATTGACACATCAACTGTTATTCTAAGATTGGCAATTTTTTCGCTCAACTGCTTCTTCAAGTTTCGTTAATGTCGCGCTGATGTTGACAAGCTGCTGTTTGAATTCGCAATCCTTCGATAAATTCTTAATTTTTTAACATCAAATTATAAATATGATAAAATCGATTTTTTGGTCGTTTATATGAAAAATTCGAATATTTGTTGAGGGAATAATTTATCCAATAATCTACCTTATGTTCCTGCACTACACTGATCTCACCGGTGGCCATAATCATCTTGTACACCTTGCAGTCCTCGAATGTTATGTTGTGAACCGGCTTGACCTTTTTCTCCCAATCCTCTTCAAATAATTTCCTAAAACTAGGGGTTGTACGGGATCTAAAATACCGAAGATCCCGAAGTAGGGATCCAGTATCCCAAATTTCAGAATTTCATTCCCGACTAGGATCCAGAAATTTTTTTGAAAATATTCTTTTCAACTTTGGCATGTTATTAGGTTATGTTTTTTTTTTAAATTAAATTAAATTAACTTACTAATTAATTTTTAAAATTTTGAGAATTTGCTCAAATTCCGAGATTTTATTCGGGATTTTGGGATAGTCCCACTCCTGAGTTTGGAATGGAATTTCGGGATTCTGGACCGGGATCAGCTTTTGGAATTCGAGATCGGGATTGACTTTGGCAAATCCAGATTCCGGAAAATGCCGGGATCCCGATCCCGTACAACCCTACCTGAAACAAGTCGGATGGACTTCACATTTTTCGTCATTCAAATTCATTGGAAGTTGACCATGGGCCCTGGTCACTCCATCGGGGAATTGCAACTGTTCGTTCCGACCATATCCGCAATAAATGCCAAGTGAACAGTGATTATAGCCGGCACTCGAATAATTGGCAATCTTTTCGATATTCAGCTCAAAGATGATGTTGTTGTTCTTCTTGTCATAGTTAGTGCCGCTGGTCAAAGTTATAAGGGCGACGAACCAAATGAAGATCATGATCTTCAGGAAAATGGTCAGCTGATATAATATTATTTCATGTTGAAATGCCGTATTTGATATAATGATAAGGAGGCTGTTAATAATTCTTCGATGGGGTGCTCATTAGAGATAGAGATCTTATAAGAGCGAATAGGGTAATTTCAGAATATTCAGATAAATTATAAGTTTTGCATAACTTTTCCCTTTGCTTGCTCACCACTGATCAATGATCATGTTCATGTCGATAATATGCCTCCGCTGATGTGAAAGTGACTGGAGAGTATTTGGGCCTCGTTTCAAAGTATCGTTTTACCCTTTAACAATTGTTAATCAAAATCAATCAACAACTGTCGGCCATTTACGATGAAGCAAAGATTTGTTTTCGGATGCATCCTTTTCCCATAAAAGTTATTTCTATAAAATGTTATTTTTTACTGAGCCTGGGCTTGCCCGGTCCAGGATGAAAACGGGACGGGCCAGACTGGGTCGAGCTGGTAGCGAGTCGTACGACCGGGCCAGGTTTTTTGGTTGAACTACGGGCCAGATCGAAACCTTGCTAAGACCTGTTTCTGATCAGTCACAGCTCGGGATGTTCCCTGTGAGAAGTGAAACAGTCGACGTAATCAGTTCTGTGGATACAACTGATTGTATTTCTAAAGGATCTAAATATTTATTGCGATTAATTAGCAAGAAGGTCAAGAGGAGCAAAATGATGTATTACATGTCCAAGTTTTATTGGTAAAAAATGATTTGTGGTAGGAGCCAAATTCGACCTTCGGGTCGAAACACACCGAAAATCAAGGGTAACAGATTTATAAATGCGCGAATCATGTTCTCCATACCCAATTTCCTATGTACATTATCAATGTATCCAATATATTTAACAAATAAAATATGATATTCAAAAAAACAAGGCCTAAAATTTGGAGATCAGTTAACCGATCTTGTCCAACCCTAAATGAAATTATTAGTCTCTCATTTTTTTGTTCTTTTTGTATTTTCATTTTTTAACCTGTTAAATATTTGTTAACTTTATCAAGGATAAATTAGCTTAAAAATCTTCAATTAAACTCAATCAGTGCATAATGTCAGCTTGATGAAAAAATGAAATCTTTATTAATGTGCAGCATTTTTGCTTAAAACCCTCACACAATCATGAATCTTTGTTTTAAATAAGCTTCAAGTATAAGAATTACAAAAATTGTTTGTACTTATTGTCACTTTTTTAATCATAGACGGTGGCGGAAGTGACCGGTCCTTTTCCCCCTCCTCGCGTGGAAGAACCACTCTCGGCAATGGGCGGGGACGAGATCGGGACACCTACGATGATCGAAATGCGGATTCTGGTCCCGTGCTGGTCGTTTGGTCCAAAAGTACAAAAATAGAAAACCTGCATGTATACACTACGAAATGCCTAAAATCCAATAAAAAAATGCCCCAACATTTGAATTTGTTCATTAAAGTTCCTATGTTAAGGTCCTTCGAATAAAGTCCCACATTAGAGTCTTCTTTGGGTCCTGGAATAAATCATAATGAGAAATTCAAGACCCTATACAAATTTTGGCCAGGCAATTTAAGAACGTGAAAGATTAGGTTGACAATTTTTTTTGAAAGCTTGATTGCTGTGAAAAAAAAAAGATTTTAGAAAAAAACAAAATAGTCTTTTCCACCAAAATAAGTTGGATTTGGAACTAGCACCCTCGAAAAAATCTATGTGACTTTAGTACAAAAAATAAAAAAGACTCAAATTTTGCCAGTAAAATTTCTATTTTTAATTTGCAGATTTTAAAAATAAATGTTTCATCTGCACTTATCATAGTTTTGGGTACAATTATAATATATTTGTTTGGCTATTCTGCTGATGGGGGTATGTTTTATTTATGCCTTCATACTGTAAGATTAATAAAATAAATAGATTTATTAATAGTTTCAATTTTTTGAGACTGCATTATTTTGATCTAGAACACATGCATAGAAATATTCAAAGAACAATAAAAAATATTTTTAGTGGAACTTGGCATTCCAGAAAAGATGCATAAGATCTGGGAAAATGCCACGGAAAAGATTCACAATATTAGTGCGGAGCAGAAGAGGAAGAAAGAGCACTCGGATATCACACGAAACACAAACTCGGATGTCACACGGAATAAGAAACTCGAAATTCGAAACAAAAAAATTGCGAAATCTCGAGTGAATGGAACTGCTCGGAAATCGAAATTTAGTCCGGCTTTGCTTGCGTCCAGCCTTGAGAAAGTTCAGCAAATCTGGAAAAAGGCAGATGGCCATACATACACTTATCGGATTGTGCCAGAGGCTATGTACAAAATTTCAATTATTTTGGGACTCATTGGTAAGGTGCTGAGTCGTTTTGCAAAAAATATCAAAACTCAATAAGTCCTTTAAAAACTTTTTTGTTAGACCTGTTAGACCTGTTAGACCAAATGTATAAAAGGCAAAGGCAAATTTGTGTAGAATTTTATGCTCTATCATCTGGTATAAAATTTTTTCCGAATTTCGAACAAAAATATCGAAAAAGGTCGAAAAAACCGTATTTTTCGATATTTTTGACTTTTTTTAGATATTTTTTGTTCGAAATTCGGAAAAAAATTTATACCAGAAGATAGAGCATAAAATTCTACACAAATTTGCCTTTGCCTTTTATACATTTGGTCTAACAGGTCTAACAAAAAAGTTTTTAGAGGACTTATTGAGTTTTGATATTTTTTTGCAAAACGCCCATTATGATATTTTTTGCAAAACGACATAGCACCATTGGTAATTTATTAAAATAATCCGATCAGTAAGAAAAAAAACAGAATTGAATTTGTATTGTATTTTGAATAAAGCAACACACTGTTGTGCCAAGCCTTTATAAGCAATTTACAAAAACATCAACAAATATTCCTAAAATTTTGATTAGTGAAATGTTTTCATATGATCATCATTTAGCAAGATTCAATCAAGTTCTTTACCAAAAAAATACAAAAAAGATAATTAGGGACTAATCCTGCTTTAGATATCAGCAGATGTTATCATGCATACAATTCATTTACAGTACTTATCTATATACCGTAATTCCTCCTAAATATGACCCTCTTTGAGGCGTTTGAATTTCAAATAATAAGACCCTTCCTCTAAAGTAAAACAACTATTGTTGAAAAAATAGACCATGTACCGTATTTCTCTAATTTAAGCCCCGGGGCTTAAATTTTCAACCCCTCTCTGAGAGGGGGCTTAAATTGAAGGGGGGCTTAAATTAGAAGAGGGGGCTTTAATTTTTAAACCCTATATTGGAGGGTGGAAGATGTGAAAAAAATCATAAAAAATAGAAAAATTTTCTTGAAATCCCTTAAAAAAGTAATTTTCACTGCGTAATGGAAATTTAAGATTTTTATTATATAAAATTGTCGGCAATAACTATGTCGAAGTAGAGTAGAGGGG
>LDKF01000012.1:142964-181970 GCA_001026735.1 Rotylenchulus reniformis
CCATTGAACTTTTTCGCATCTCGGCAAAGGGCACTGGTGCAGAGAGACCAATAAGTGGTGTCCTTGGAGTACAACGGAGGTGGCAGAATCAGAACTTTCAGGTTCAGCTGATCCAATTGTTGCCACAACGGTTGCAGATGGGCCACAAATGTATCGGGATGTCCACCTTCGTCCAAAAAGTCGGCTCCGGTCCAAATGATCAATGTTTTGACGGAGTCAAGCAACTTGAAGTCTGCAGTGAACGCGTATTTCATTTGGTTCAGGCCAATGGGTGCAGCTTTGTATGCGATGCGGAAGTGCTGTGCCAATTTTTCGGCATTTGAATCACCCAGTATCATGATCGGATTGCAGACGACGCGGGCGCGGGGAAAGAATTCCTTGAAGCGTGCAAATGACAGAGCCCTTTCGACATTTTGCTGTATCAATGAGAAGACTTCTTGTCCCTCTTCTGATTCCGCATGTGGGTATCCTGAATCTCTCAGTGTCACCGGAAGCCATGGGGAATCGGCAAAAGCTTCTTCAGCCCATTCGCATGCAGCTCTCCATAACGAAACTGCTCCCAAGAGACGACTTGGCCGCCATCCTCGCTCGAATTTTCCGTCTGGGCACAGAAGGTATTTGTCCTTGTCGTAAATTCGGCCTACGGCTCCGGGACGGTGGACTTCAAGGATTTTTGCGATGAAACTCATGCCTGCTTCAAGTGTTGTCATGGCAGGTCCACGGTCTCGGCTTCGCGGAATTCGACCCAAGGTCCAGAAACACAGCAGCAATTGGATCAGCGAATTGACCTTTTTCTCGAGGAGGAACACGTATTTTTGCTTCAGCCATTGATCCTCCGGTCGGACTTGGTCGAGTACCAGTTCGAAATTGAGCGGATTGCACCTCTGGTGACGCGGCATTTCGGGCTGACATTGGAGAGACAAGGCCCAACCTTGCTCCAGGTGAACGTGTCCGGTGCGAATTCGTCGTTCCTCACGTCGTTGCTTATCCTTTTCCCTGGGCTGGTTGTCCCTTGTAGGCTCTTTCCGTTCCCGCTCATATGGTGATGTCTCTCCGCCCTTGCTGGCTGTTTGAAACTTCGCCAACCGATTGGATTTTTGATCGGATTTCCTCTTCGAATCGCGTTCTATGTCACGGTCACGTTGCTGTTCCTTCTCTTTTTCGTCCAAAAATTTGGAAAGCCGGCCTGATTGTGACTTGGCCTGCTTCGGAGCAGGTGAAGTAACTTCGGGTTGGTTCGGCTGACGGACTTCTTCGTTGGGATCCTCCTCATAGTCCAGCTCAAGAGCGTCGTCGATCATCCCTTCGCTTAAAGTAAAAACATTACAGGCATAAATCTCATCGTCCTTTATTTTTTGAACGACTTCTGATCCTCGCCATTTTTCAACTAAAATATGACAATTGTCGGGGACGAATTCTTCCCTTTCAACTTCCATTTCTAGAGGGAATAAATCGTTTACGGCTCTTTTTACCGTCCCCTTTTCTGTTTTTACGCGATTCTGCTGATTCCATCACTTCCAGGATAAAGCTCCTCAATTTTTCCGAGCTTCCATTGCCCTCTATTTTTTGTCTCATCATCACGGATGATGACAATGTCTCCGGGCCTGGGCGTGTTTTGAATAGATTGTGCCTTAAGCGGCGTGTCTTTTCGCTCGCGCAATGCCAATAAATACTCGGAAGTCCAAATTTGCCAAAATTTGTCGATGCGCGAGGACGCTTCCCTCATACCTTCAACCAATTTGTCCTTTTTTGTAGGACCCCCGGGTATATAGTCCGGATCTTTTTCATCCGTTTCTACCATATGAGGAAATTCCGGGTTTCCTTCTGGGTAGGGAATCAGGAAATCCAATGGACGCAGAGGAAATACATGTTCAGAATCAGGCAAAAAATTTATAGGTCGTTGATTCACGACCGTTTCCACCTCTTTTATGAAGGTTCTGAACTCTTCCTCAGGCAAGGTTCTCCGTCCGACGGTTCTTCTTAAAGAGAATTTCAGAATTCCGATCAATTTTTCCACAAGACCATTTTTCCATGGTGCTTTTTCAGTGGTAAATGACCATTGAATTTCATGGTCAGAAGCGTATTTTTGAATTTTAGCTTCATTTATAACATCTTTTAAAATTTTTTCGGCTGCTCGAAAATTCGTCCCATTGTCGGACATGACAGTAAGTGGTTTTTTTCTTGCTGCAATGAACCGCCGAAAAGCGCATAAAAAGGCTTGCGCGGACAAATCTTGGACAATTTCAAGATGAACTGCTCTGGTGCATGTGCATGTGAACACAGCCACCCATCTCTTAATTTTATCGCCGCTCTCAGTTTTAACGTACGATGGCCCAAAAAGATCCACCGAAACGTGGGAGAATGGGCGAAATGGATTGACCCTTTTTTCAGGGAGAGAAGGAAAATCGGGTTGTGCATAAGGTTTTGCGTGAAAACGCTGGCAATTTTTGCATCCTTGTACCAGTCTTTGAACTTCTTTCCTGGAAATCCAGTATTTTAGACGCATATTTCCAAGGACAACATTGGTCCATGCGTGGGCCATTTTTGAATGTACGCTTAGCACAATAAGCTTGGTCAGATGTGCCTTTTTTGGTAACCAGATAGGGAATTTTGTGTCATCAGACAAGCCACTAAATTCAATTCGCCCGAGGCATCGCCACAAACCATCCATCTTTTTCAGTTTTAAGTCATGGATTAATTGATCCGATGGTTCATGGGCGTTTTGTGCCTCTTTTAAAATGGTCCATTCGGCCAATTTTAGCTCTTCGACTGTGAGATTTCCTGGCCTTATTTTTGCCACTTCTTTTAATTTGGAGACGAACAAATTGTTCGACTTTGAGCGCGAAAAAACCCGCCATACCAGGAATCTATGCAGGTAAGCGATCGATTTTTTCAATTTTTCAAATTCGGAAAAGCGTGCGTGGTCGATGAGCATTTTTGGTGGTCCTTGCTGCACTGCCATGATCATCTGTGGAAAGGATGATTCGACTTTTTCCGCTCGATTACCCGGAATGTATGCCATTTCGGATTCAGGCCATGCCTCTTCAGAATTGTCGAGCCAGTCAGGACCACAAAACCACAGCGAATTGTTGGACAAATCAGCCGCCGAAATGCCTCGACTGGCAATGTCGGCGGGATTCTCTGCTGTTCTTGTCGCAGAACGGGTAGAACCCTGTCCTGTGAGGGGTTGGCAAGATGCCGCAAAAAGGGGAAGAACGAAAACGAGAAGACTCTAAAGGACTTAGTCCAATAGAGAGTTCATAGGGGAAGGGATAGGAAAGAACTAGAAGACTATAAAGGACGGAGTCCGATATAGAGTTCAAAGGGGAAGGATCAGGGAAGAACGAGAAGACTATAAAGGACGGAGTCCGATATAGAGTTCGAAGGGGGTGAACGAGTTTGACTTCCTTAGATTTAGTCCAAGAAAGAATATCAAAGGAAGAGAGAAGAGAACGGAGAACGCGAATGGAAAGTATGAACGCAAAAATGGGGTCCTAACCCCTTCCCAAGTCTTTCCCCAATTCTAGGGGATTTAGGGACTTAAGGGTTAGGGAAGGGATGAAGTCGAACGATGAACGAAGAAAAAGAAATTTATTCCGGAGGAGATCGATGAATACGAAAACGTAAAGAAGAACGAACGAAGAACTGAAGACAACTGAATAGGAAGAAGTGATCGGGGGAAGGATTGACAGCGGGGGCAGGGGGCAGATTCTGGGAAAAAGGGCAGTGTAAAACATCAAAACAACAAAAATGGCCAAGGATGGGAAAGGGGCCGAGAGGAGGGAGAGAGTATGGAAAATGAGAGGGTCAACTCCTAAGGAGTGACTCATACAAAAACAAGTGAAAAGGAAAGGAAAAGCGATCAATCTGGCCCTTCAGCTTTTCATTCACTTGGCCTTCTTCTTTTCTTCCTTTTTCGCAGAGGCATTCTGCGACATTCCCCCCGAATTGATCTCGTCCGGTTCTCTCTAGCCCTCCCGTACGACTGCATGCACTCCAACTGTTCGGCCCGCCAGTGGATGCGGAAAGAGCGTTTGAGTCGTGGCGCTCGTCGAGAAGTGACTGAAACGGGATGTGGCCTTTGATTTTTCACAAGGGTTGAAACGGGATGTGACTGAAACGGGATGTGGCCTTTGATTTGATTCTTGGCCAGAGGCCAAAAATTCCATTGAAGATCCCTCTTAGCATTGCTTGATGCAAAAATAAAATAGTAGTAACGATGGCACATCCGTACAACCATAGGTTGTGGAGCTGTGAAAGATATCCCCCAATCGACTTTCAATTTCCTCTATCGTGAAGGCTGCCTTATAGAGACCAATCCAGCTCAGGATTTCTTTCCAATTTAACTGGAAAGAATCTGGAAGTACTCCATCCCACTTAGCTGTGTCTTCATTGCTCATGAAAGTTTTCAATGGCAATAATAATGGACATATCAGACCCAGAGGGTCTAATAGAATGGCCAAAATGGATAAAGCTTTCCTTTTTGTCACGAGTTTCTTCTCCTGGAAGGAGGGGAGCGATACACTTAACCAGTCGAACTTGGTATCCCATCTCATGCCTAAAATTTTCTCCTCTCTCTGTTTGAGAACTTTGTCTTCTGGCAATATGCTCAGAAGAGTTCGGTCCACTTCGCGAAGATTCATCTTCACATCCTCAAAGATCATCATTGCCTTCGTGATCATGCTGAGAGAAGCTGCTCCATCTGGGACATCAATGATGACATTATCGACATAAATGTTCTCGAGGATAGACTTCGCGACAACGGAGTCGGGATAAGACTTCAGATGTGCACGGGCTGTTCCGGCTAAGAGGAATGACGAACATGTCAATCCTAATAGAACCCTTGTGAAACGATAAACCTGAGGTTTGTCATCTTGAGGTTTTGACGCTTTCTCAATATCCGCTCCAATAGCTGTGTCCATCAACCTGAACCTAATCAAAACTCCGGCCAAATCCTCTAAAAGGAGTGGGCCTTTGAGCAGACATTCATTCAACGATGGGGAATTAGTACTGCGAACATGAGCCGACCCGTCATAGACGACTCGGAACTTAGTGTGTTCCTTATGAGTCCGAACGACCGCCTGATGTGCCAGATAGTGTGTGCCGGGTCGATTATCCTGAAGATTCTCGACAATTTCAATTATCCGTTTCTCTAGCTGATCCATAATGATTTGATGATAGAGTGCTAGAATGTCCGGTTTCAATCTCAGACTTTTGAGGGTTGGCCGAAGTCGTCCTCTGGCTAATCCGAAGTTCAAAGGAAGAATGGCTTTTCGCTCGTTCCATAGGAGCCGAGTTTCATACCTTCCCTCATCATCTCGAGTGAGATTAGCCATGAAATCCTCTAAAAGGATTTCATCCGACGGATTTTCCTCACAATCGGCCAGTCCGGCTGCATCCAACGAGAGTTGTTGCTCACCTGATCTGTTCAAATCGTTGTCGCCCTTGCCCTTGGCGACAATTGGCTCCTCAAATTCAATAGAATTTGAGGTGATTGTGTTGTTAAGTATCGAGTTTGAAACTTGATACTGGTTAGGATTGACTGAAACTAATCCTTCGCCACAAATAAATGATCCCAGCATGGAATAATACAAAGCAAAACCACTGGGGAGCACAGTGATTGGAAGGACTCTGAGACAATTATAATCTTTCAAACCGAGCAATATGTCCGGTTCTTTGAATTGACGGGGAAATGAAAGATTCATATCCCAAATTTTTTGATCCAATGGTGAGAATTTGACGACAGAAGTTTCTTTAGTTATGCACTGAGTTTGCCGCAAGTCCGTCCAATACTGGAACGGAGTGTTGTCTATTGGTGCGATGCAAACTGGGCTGATCAAATATTTTTCTTTCAATGGACTTCGAGCGAATGCTGGATACACATCGACACTTTCCGTTCCACAGACAGGTAGCTGCAAAACGAATCGTTCACGTCTTGCTTACATCCTTTAAGGTGATGTTCTCAGGGTTTACTAACACTGAGAACAAGAGGCTAAGAAGTCCGCTGGATTGTAGACCCAGTTTTCGGTGCACATGTACAAAGTCTCTTTCGTGAACACCGAGCTGGACAAAACACTGTTAGCTTTCTGCTGCATAGGAGATGGCGACCTTGGCTTGCCACTACTTGGAGGTGTAGGTGGACGGCGAGGAGATGGACTTCGAGAATTGTGATCAATGAAGCCCTTGCACAAAGCTTTCGGATGTTTCCCTTTGCAGTGGCTGCAGAACTTCGGTGCTGGACATGGTTGTGTGTCGTGATTAGTTCTCAGACATTTGGTGCACAACCTTAGGTTGCGAACCCGATTGATCCTGTCCGTGTAGCTCCGGTATCTCGTGCATTCGGCCATCCAATGGGAACCTGCGCAAAGTGCGCAAGGAGAGGGAGGACCAGAAACGACTTTCGGTCTCGGAGACGGTGATCGACTGGATACCGGTGTCTGATCTCTTGAACTATTTGGAGATCTCGCAGGTGAACTACAGATCTGACTCGGCGACTCTGAGGGTGACCGAGAAGGACCTTGATCACGAAACTTGACTCTCTGAGATTTTGCCTCCGATTGAGTGATGAAAGTCAAATTCGGACTACTTTCTCGATTGACTTCCCGCGATTCTCGCTGATCGAAATGCTGTTCGTGCTCACTCAAACTAGAACTTGAGTGTTGCAAGTAGTAGGCACGCTGACTGGACTCTTCCTCCTTGACCAGCTCTGCTAATTTCCTCCGGAATCTTTCTGTGTTCCAATCTCGGACCGACTTTTTTGCTTTCCGGATTTCCCGAAGAAATGGAAAAGTTAATTTGTTCTCCAGAGAAGAACAAATTATTGCCGAATTCAGATTCTCGCCCAACGATTCCAACTGCCGACAAATCGCTTCGAGGTCAATTTGAAATTGTCGGACATCAGCGAAGTGTCGACAGGCCTTAAGCCCGTTGAACTTCTCAATAAGTTCTCCCGAGAAGGAGTCTTGATCATCGTATTTGTCCTTCAAAAGATCTAATGCCACCCTGTAGTTTCCCGCGGTGGGCATTAGTCCAAAGTGATGCCGAAACCGGAGAGGAAGATTTTTCCTCTCCTCTATCAACTTGAACAGATGGCTTAGCTAAACGTTAAACAGATACCTCCTGTACTTAACAAGCATCTTGTTAACGGTTAGAGCTTCGAACGGGCTCTTGCCTGCTTCAAAGTTTCCGCCTTCACGTTAGTACGAGTTGTGTACTGGCGCAGCCGGCGGGACATCATTAGCCTGAGGTGGAATTTGAGCAGCGGGTTCGACGTGAATGGCCGCAATCAGCTCGCCCTTCCTTCTCAGAAGTTTGGCGATGTTAGTTTGCATTGTGCGCCGAGCTTTTCGCCCTTCTTTGATCACGTCTTCCCATGAAATGTCCGCCAAATGTTCCACATAGAGCCTTTCATTTGCTTCCTGCTCTGCCTTGGTTCCCTTCTCAATCAGTTTGGAGCCTTGCTCTTCCAGGTTCAACATGTCTTGAAGACGTGATGACAGTTCCTGCTCCCGATCCCCCCAAACATGGAGGACACCTTCGACCTCTGCCAGTTCAACCTTAGGTTGACCTGGGATTGCTGCTGGGATTGGTGGTAGTTGTCTTGCTGCTCCGACAAGATCATTGACCTCCTCGCGGAGACTTATCATTCTCCGTTTCAGCAATGTGACCATTGTCGTAGGCGAAATAAAGAAAATGATTAATAAAATTTGA
Source organism: Rotylenchulus reniformis (assembly GCA_001026735.1). Taxonomy (NCBI): domain Eukaryota; kingdom Metazoa; phylum Nematoda; class Chromadorea; order Rhabditida; family Hoplolaimidae; genus Rotylenchulus; species Rotylenchulus reniformis. The sequence goes on from LDKF01000012.1 coordinate 150,675, forward strand.
ATTTAAAGTCGAGAAGTTTAAGAAAGTAGAACGAGTTGAGGAACCCTTGAGATTAAGGGTTAAGTTGAACGAGAACGACGAAAGAACGACGAAGAGAACGAACGAGAGGTTAGAACGATGAATGAAGAGTTCTTGTGCCACGGCGACACGAGAACAACGAAGATGAACGAAAGAGTTCTTATGTCACGGCGACAAAAGAACGATGAAGTTGAACGACGACGACGGATGAACGAGTTCTGATGTCACGGCGACAAAAGAACAACGAACGAACGACGGGACGACGAAATGAAAAGATTCTAATGTCACGGCGACAATAGAACGACGAACGAACGACGGAACGACGAAATGAAGAGGTTCTAATGTCACGGCGACAATAGAACAACGAACGAACGATGGAACGACGAGTGAATTCTGATGTCAGAGTGACAACAGAACAATGAACGAACGACGATGAATGAGCGAGTTCTAATGTCAGATTGACAAAAGAATAACGAAAGATGAACGACGAGAACGACGAAGAAACGACGAAAAAGTTCTAATGTCAGAGTGACAAAAGAAAAACGGAAGAAAGATGAACGACGAAAGATGAAAAAGTTCTAATGTCAAGGTGACAAAAGAAAAACGGAAGAAAGACGAAAGTTGAACGATGAGTATAGTTGGTCACGTCGGGGTCACCATGTCGCAGAACGGGTAGAACCCTGTCCTGTGAGGGGTTGGCAAGATGCCGCAAAAAGGGGAAGAACGAAAACGAAAAGACTCTAAAGGACTTAGTCCAATAGAGAGTTCATAGGGGAAGGGATAGGAAAGAACTAGAAGACTATAAAGGACGGAGTCCGATATAGAGTTCAAAGGGGAAGGATCAGGGAAGAACGAGAAGACTATAAAGGACGGAGTCCGATATAGAGTTCGAAGGGGGTGAACGAGTTTGACTTCCTTAGATTTAGTCCAAGAAAGAATATCAAAGGAAGAGAGAAGAGAACGGAGAACGCGAATGGAAAGTATGAACGCAAAAATGGGGTCCTAACCCCTTCCCAAGTCTTTCCCCAATTCTAGGGGATTTAGGGACTTAAGGGTTAGGGAAGGGATGAAGTCGAACGATGAACGAAGAAAAAGAAATTTATTCCGGAGGAGATCGATGAATACGAAAACGTAAAGAAGAACGAACGAAGAACTGAAGACAACTGAATAGGAAGAAGTGATCGGGGGAAGGATTGACAGCGGGGGCAGGGGGCAGATTCTGGGAAAAAGGGCAGTGTAAAACATCAAAACAACAAAAATGGCCAAGGATGGGAAAGGGGCCGAGAGGAGGGAGAGAGTATGGAAAATGAGAGGGTCAACTCCTAAGGAGTGACTCATACAAAAACAAGTGAAAAGGAAAGGAAAAGCGATCAATCTGGCCCTTCAGCTTTTCATTCACTTGGCCTTCTTCTTTTCTTCCTTTTTCGCAGAGGCATTCTGCGACAGTTCTGACAAAATTTACGGGAATTTTCCGTATTGGACGTAAGCGGCGTTCAACAAATGGTTCTTGCTCTTTTGGGCTTTTTAGCCATTGGATTACGATTTGAGAATCAGTCCATAATGTTTTGGACTGTATTTGCACTTCCAGCATGTTTTCCACATATTCAAGACCACGGCTGGCTAGCAATGCAGCATGTAACTCGAGTCGGGGAATAGTCATTTTTGCCTCACATTTCCCAATTTGTGCTTTTGGTTTGACTCGACTTTTTGCAAAAATGAGTGATGACTCAATGTGAATTCCGCAAGATGCTCGAAGATAGACTGCAAACCCAAGCGCGACCGCCGATGCATCCGAAAAGGCATGCAGTTGGTACTTTGTCGCTTTTCCACTGTTGAAGCTGAACAATTTCCGTGGAAAGCTTATTGATGGATGACCCCTAAACTCCTCCAAAATGTCCATTTCCCATTCCTCTTGGAGCTCATTGGGAAGCGGAGTGTCCCATCCGAACTTTAGTTCACATAGTTTTTGGATGAACAATCTGCCTTTTAATAGAACGGGAGAAATTAGTCCGATCGGGTCCCATCCTTTTGCTAACGAAGCTAGGACCATTCTTTTTGTCCATTCTGGCTTTGTTCCCTTTGCACTTGGGAGTTTAATGGACAGTGTGTCCTTGAAAGTGTCCCAATAGACACCCAATAATTTTTGTCGGGAACCGGAACATAATCCCGATGCGCGGGATTCCAGTGGTAAGTCTTTAATGGGGATGTCATTCAGCACATCTATCGCATTAGTGAAAATTTCGCGGAAATTCCAGCCTCCTTCTGCAACATTTTTCGCGCCTCTAAGATGGCTGGCATCACTTCACTTGATTTTTCCACCCCAATCAAAAAATTATCCACATAGCCCGCCCTGACCAGTTTTTTGGCTAGGTCAGTATTGTATTTTGACAAATGATACTCGACAGTCATGCCGAGCATCGACGGAGAACAATTGACGCCAAAAGTCACCCGTGCATAGCGGAAGACACGAAGGTCAGCATCTTCAATTTGGCTTGCTGGCTTTTTCGAATCCCGGACCCAGAGGAAGCGAACACAATCACGATCGGTTGGTTTGAGGCTGATCATCAGAAACGCGGATTGGAGATCGCCACCGATCAGATATTTCGGAAACCGAATGCGCATTAGTAACCCGCATAAGTCCTGTAATGTGATTGGTCCTTGTAGCAGACAATCATTCAGAGAGTTGCTGGTTTTCTTGCTTTTGCCGCTGGCGTTGAAAACAACACGAAATTTTGTAGTTGCACGATCCTCTTTCACGACAGGGAAATGGGTCAAATAATGCAGAGGTCCTCCGTCCGAATGGTCCTTGGGAATTTCTTCGATGATCCCTTTTTCTAGTTGATCACGAAAAGTTTGCTCGTAAAGAGCTAAATGTTCGGGTTTATTTTTTTGTTTTCCTTCCAAAGTGGAAATTAACATGGCTTTTGCCATGCCGAAATTGTTAGGTAGACGGGGCATGGGTTTTTTCCATAGCCACCCTGCTTCATATCGTCCGTCATTATACGATAAATTTGCTAAAAACTCTTCCCGAACACGACCATCTTTTTTATTGACGGCATCCTCCAAACCGACCCCTTCAAGTCGGTACATTTTTTCGACTTTTTCATTCAGATTTTCATCATCACTATCTGGATCACCCACAATGAGGGCATTATTCTGATCCGCGCTGTCCACCAGGGCACACATTATGTTTGATAGATTCCCTTTGCCGCCAATTACCGGGCCCAACGCACTGTCAGCCAACCAAAATCCGCTGTTCAACTGTTTTCGGCGGACAATGTTCAAATCGAAGAAGTATTCGACGCCCAAAAGCAGATCGGGTTCAACTGCAACGCCAGGAATTTTTGCGCCATTAAAATCGAACGCTTCTTCATCTTCTGGAGCCAGCACAACCGGCATTTTGTTGACCAAATTGTTCAGGTCATCCAGTTGTCCGACCTCAATCACTAGTTGTCCTTTGGGCTGTGTCTGTAGCCCAAGGCGGAAAAGATCGGCCTGGCATTCAAGGATAGGCGTGCGAGTTGGTGGGAAGGGCTGAATGCGTTGGTGCTCAGTTTGAAAGGCGCGGAGGCCAAGTTTTCTGGCCATCTCTTTTCGTATGAAAGAACGCTGGGACCCACAATCTATGAAAATAATCCCATTCGCCTTTTTCCGAGGTTCGGCTGGGTTAAAAATCGTTGATTCCCTGCATAATAAAATTCGTCTTGGTTGTGGATTGCGAGTGATTTTTGTCGCCCCTACAAATTGGTGAACCACTGTTGTATTAGTGGTCTCCGCATTGGTTTGATTTTGTTTGGGACCATTTCCAAATTTTTGTTCACACAATGGTGATGTGTGTTTTGGGTCCTTACAGTGGAAACATGGACGGGGTGTTTTCCCGCAATTTTCGTCTGGATGGTATGGGCGGAAGCATTTTGGGCATTTTTTGAGCTCTTTAAGTTTGGCTCTGCGTTCCTTAGCTGTACCATAACGCGAGCATGCATCTGGCCAATGTCCCTCCTCGGCACAAAACACACATGGGTACTTGGGTTTGGCACGCGGTTTGCGTTCTTCCCTTTTTTCTGTCCCTTTTTTAGTAGTTTTTGACTCAGTAGTGCTTGCGAAAGCGCAGGAAGACTCTTCTTTGCTTGCTTCATCCCTTCCTTTTTGGGGAAAACGTCTTTCGGATTTTTGGAATTTTTGTTTTTCCTTTGGTTCCGATTTTTCGGAATTCTGACCGTGAATGGTCCACACCAACTCTTCCTTATCAATCACCTCTCGCAATGATTCACGAAAAATTTGAGTGTTCCATTGTCGTCCAGCAGCTTTTGCGATGTCTTTTTTCGCTTGCAGATCGCGAAGAACCTCCAAGGTAAGTTTATGCTCTAAGCTCATCCAGGTACCCGGTCCCGATATATCTTGTCCATTGTTCTCCAGAAGGCGGCAAATACGATCAACTTCTAGCGCAAATTTTCGCGCATCTTTAAAATTGCGGCATGGTTTAAGTGCGTGCAGTTCTGCGTGCAAGCTGCGGATGTACTCTTCTTCGTTTCCGTACCGTTTTTCCAACAATTCGACCGCCACTTCATAGTCTGCGAGCGTTAGGCCGGAAATGAGTGTTTTCGCCTCGCCTTCCACCGACTGCTTTAAAATCGCATGTTTTAATTCTGGTGACGCATCAGATTCATGGACTGTCGCTTTGTAAATTTGCCACCATTCCGGCCAATCTATTTGTTTGCCGGAAAATTTTGCCAGCTCTTGTTTGGGGGGTTTGAATCCCATTTTTGCATTGTTTCTGTTACGCGCGGCATTTTGCGCAGCAATGTTGGCTTTTTCTTCGCGTCTTTTTAACGCTTTGAGACGCCTATCCATTTCTTTCAATTGCCGCAAGCGATCCGCGCCAAGCTGGAGGCGATCATCCAGTCGATAAGTTGCCGCTGTATCATCGTATGCTTCCTCTAGTGCCGGCCTCTCAGCAACCGATGCGCGCTGGATCAATGTACTCCACTTTTCTGTCGAATTTTTCAGATCATTAAACGCGTCGCCTAATTCTTCTATGTCGTCTGCGAGCGAATCCAGCATCTCGTTCAGCGTCATGACATTTTCGTCATGCGCATCGGGCGATAGAACAGGGTCCACCGGCACAGCCCTTGTCAAGAGTTGTTGAACGGCTTCGGCCGCTCTTTTGGTAAATGACTTCAAAGGTCTAGACATTTTTATAGGTTCCTCAGCGTTTTTCCGCTTCTGGTCCCTTGAATTTCAATCAGAAATTATGGCTATTTTTTGGCCAAAAATTCCGATTGTTTAGAAAGTGTTAGTTAGATAAATTTTTCACCCTTTTTCGGGTATAGTTTTGATAAAGAGCACACTAGCCTTTTTCGGCTTATGAAAGGACAAAACACGTAGTTAGTGTTAATTAGAAAATGTCCCCCCAGCTCACAATTTTCCACCCTTTTGCCGTTGGCGAAACGCAGAACAGGTTCGTCCGGTTTCTGCTGGATGGACAATGTGCCACTGGCGCGGTGCTCGGAATGTGCAACGGCTGCTTTGGGGTCCGAACGACTGGATTTGATCAACAGCGGAGTCGGACAGCCAGCAGTTGACACCTGTGTTGGCTCGGGAATTCAGTTTTTGAAAGCCTTGCCTTTCGGGTCGCCACTACAAGTCTGGCTAACAACTGGGAAGGGCTTTTTCGGGAAAGAATGGTCAGGCTTGTTTAAGTGGAAACCACAAAGTTCTTAAAGAAGGCTCTTTCAACTCTCGTTAAAAAATAAACTCGCTACTCGCTAATGTTCTGCTACGTTTTTTACTTCTTTACTAACGTCCCCCTAACTAAAGTGGGGGGAAGGAAAGTGTTTTTATGGAAGGAAGAAAATGGCGGTTAAGATCGTCCCTTTCCCGATCAGATCCTTATCGTCTATTCCATCAAATCCCCTTCTTTGTTGCTCCCGATCCCACGGAGTTCAAAGTTCTCAGTCCGCTGGGAACGGCCCCGCTGCCGATGGCCTGAAGGGGTCCGTCGTTGGGCCCGTCCGCGACGGGCTCTCGACCCTTCGGTCGAGACAGCAGTTGTTATCATGCATACAATTCATTTACAGTAATTATCTATATACCGTAATTCCTCCTAAATATGACCCTCTTCGAGGCGTTTGAATTTGAAATAATAAGACCCTTCCTCTAAAGCAAAACAACCCTTGTTGAAAAAATAGACCATGTATTGGTAATTTAGATAGCGATCGAAAGTACGAATATTGGACCAATGACATCGGGGAATTCAGCTGGAATTTCGACACGAAAATCCGCAAAAATGCAGAATTGGAAATGTACGATTATGATAGTTATGAGGATGGATATCAGCAGAACGAGAAGAACAAGCAGCAGCAGGTGAAAGAAGAAGTTGTCATCTTGGTGACTGGCCCGGACCAGACCAGGCGTGTGTTGTGCTTTTACCTGTCCTACCAAGGGATGAAACGCGCCATGCGGAATAATGGAGGAAAATTGATCAGGGAAAAAGTGATCGAATACGATGGATTACCATTGGCTCCCGGTCAATCAACAGCAAGCTAAACGGACCATCTCTGACAATGAAAAGAACTGAGAGTAAACTTATTTTCCTCGTTTTTGAAACTTGAATAAAAAAAATTTTTAAGCATATCTGCGCAACTTCTGGAATTTTTGGTAAATTTTGTGCATATTTGTTAGTATTTATTTGGAGAATTTTTATGTATAAAATGTACTTACTGTCCTGCTCATTTCATCAACTCATTTAGAAGAGCAGGCTGATAGGTATTAACGGTTCCGATTTACGGTTTTTTGATCTCATTTTTTAGAACAGACCATTAAAAAAACGGTTCCGAACAATGGATGAAGGGCGGCATATAAGTACAAGTGCTGTTCGAGCGTATCGGTCTCGAGTTGAGATTTTTCACGGTTTTTAGGTTTTTAATCTTGAGTTTCGGTCTCTGGGTTTGAGTCTCGGAAAACGAGACTTTTTTACACTGGATAATTGGCATTTTTGAAAGAGAAGTGAAGAGGGAGAAGGTAGAAGTGAGCGGGGGGTTGGGATAGTTGAGAATGAGGTACAACAAATTTTGGACTGTTAATTTTGGACGCGTTTGTATCCGTTTTACAATCCGCGTTGGGTGGCTACAATGGATCTGCGCTGTCATCCGCAAAACCAACAAGGGAATTGCGGACGCGGATTGCGGATGCATTGTGGCCCTAGTGTAAATGGAATAGGCTCACAGGAAATAAAATTCATTAAAAAATTCCTTTGGTTTTATCGGTCCGCTGATTACTGAATACATTTGTGATATGATCCAAAAAAAATCATAGGATATTTTTAGAATTTTTGCGCTTAAAAAATAATAGGAGAATTTTGGAATGGTATGTTTATTGAAAAATATGGCAACTATACTTTATATGGAAAAAAGTTTAGATTTATTAAAAGTTCGTGATTACTGCATAGTTGTGTCCATATTTTCGTAAACATTTGCACCTTATAAAATTATTTTTGGATTGCTTTTTAAAAATCCCTCAAATTTCAACGAACAAAAATCCAACTCGAAACTATCAAAAAATAAAAAGCTTTCAAAAAATAGATTTTTTAAATTAAAAAATAAATTCATTGATTTGCTCATTTGTATATTAAATGAAATAGGTATATGGAAATTTAATTAAGTTTTTTTTTGGAAAAATGGCAGAAAGACCAAAAAATTCATCCCCGAAAAATCGGGGAACTCCCTCCATTTAGCAAATTATCGGATGTTTAGAGTCCATTGAGCTTAAGCCTTTCTGAATACATGAAATGCAACATCTTTATCAAAATTTTTATAATTTTATAAAGGAAATATGAAACTTGAGTTTTGGATTTTGATGTTTTGAGTTTTGGTACCCATTTTTGTTTTTGGACTCAAGTTTTGGTTTTGGTTTGAAAATTTCAGGTTTTGGACATCCCTACCAGGCAGGTCAACAACACAAAATAGTACCATTTTTGGTTTTTAACCAATAAACAAAATTCAAAAGTGGCACTTATTGCATTTTGCAGCGAAAATAGCCCATAAAAAATACTCATTTATATTTACAGTATAACCCGTCTGGAATTCTCTGGATTTGCCATGATTAACTAAAATAAATCCCATGGTTTCAAACCACCGGTCCATCGTGCAATATATATTTTAAATAAAAACAAATTAATATGAAATTTCATCTATTATGGTGTTTACAAGGTGCTATGTCATTTCCCCAAAATCGGCAAAAAGCTCATATTACATGTAATAATTATGCTTTTTTAAAAATTCCTTTTTTACATTTTTGTTAATAATCGAAAAAAATACCTGAATTTTTACACGAAAAAATGGTTGTGGATAGATTTCTAAGGGAGTAGAAGCAGAATCCAACTGTGCTGGGTCGTTTTGCCACTTCGGTCAGAAAGAATAAACCCCTCCAAAAAACTTTTTTAAAGAGTAGCTAAGCCGAAAGTATAAAAAGTAAAATTGTAAGAATTTTGTGTTTTATCTTCTGGTATTTCTAAGTAATTCTAAATTCGAACAAAAAGTTCGAATTTTTGCCGAAATATCGAAAAATACTGTTTTTAGTGGATATTTCGAACTTTTTGGCCGAATTTCGAAAAATTAAAATACCAGAAGACTGATGAGTACAAAATTCTGCACAATTTTACTTTTTATATTTTCGGCTTAGCTATTCGTTAAAAAATTTTTTTTGGAGGAGGTTTATTCTTTCAGACCGAAGTGGCAAAACGACCTAGCACCGAATCCAACATCAGAATTTTATCAGGCTCTACTCCAGTTTAGGGGTCCAATCGACTTTATGGGTCCAATCAAACTTTAGGGGTCCAATCAAATTTTTGTAAGGTGGATTTTTAGCTACAAATTAGGTATGGTGTCAAATTTGACGTATGACCAATTAATTTTTTGTTAAAAAATATAATGATTCGATAAAAAATCAGATTATAGTTGATATGTCATATCTGATGGTAGATCAATTCTGACGCCATAATCGGTGGTTCTTTGGTTCCACATTCTGGAAAATTCTTAATACAAGAAATTTATTTTTTAAGAAAATTTTTTCTAACCAGACAGAAAACTGGTCAGAAAGTTGGATATCCTGCATTTACCGCCTAGAATTCAAAATTCATATGTGATAAGAAAAGTTGGATGAGCATGTACATATTTTTAATTTCGGATGATAACTTTAAAAACATCATCCTGCTTGTTCAAAAAAATTTGGGCCCCTAAAGTTTAATTGACCCCTAAAAATTTGATTGGACCACTAAAGTTTGATTGGACCCTTAAAATTTTGTTGGACCCTTAAAAGTCGATTGGAGGGTGTTATGGCGTTTTAAAAAAAGTGCCAAAACCCAGTATGTTCTCTAAAAACTTTTTGTAAGACTTGTTAGACCAAAACTTCCTTTGACAAAATTCTGCACAATTTTGTCAAGGGAAGTTTTGATCTAACACGTCTTAACAAAAAAGTTTTTTGGGATTATATTGGGTTTTGTCACTTTTTTTTAAACGCCCATTATGGCACTTTTTTTAAAACGACCCAGCACCGATTGGACCCCTAAACTGGAGAAGAGCCTTCTATCAACCGATCTAAGGTTCACGTGAGATTAAGGTTTTGACAAAAATATATAATATTTAATATACTATGGTAACATGCAATTTACATAAATAATTACGTACGCTAGATTAACATCAATATTGCGATTTTCAGCCTTTCCAATAAAAAAATCAAAGTGTCACTTATTTAATGCATTTTTGCAGCGAAATTATCTCACAAAAAATATCCATTTTATATTTAATATAACACATCCTGAATTACTGGATTTGCCATGTTTAACTAAAACAAATCCCATGGTTTAAACCAGACTCACCTTCAATATTCACAAAAATATAATTTTTTTTTACAAAAAACAAATTACTGTCAAATTCCCTCTATCATGTTTACAATCTACAATCCAACTCATAAAAAATGAAAATAGAAACAAGCAAATCAAATAATCTCGATTAGATTAATCAATGACGAGTTCAATAATTACAATAATTTTTTTTGCAAAAACAAAACATATATGCTTGGCTGGACAAAATTTAACTATCCAATAGTGCAAATCACATTAGAAAAGTTGGGTATTTTGTATTTTGATTATAAAAACGGACTAAAAGTTGTAATCCTTGCTTTATTTGCAGAATTGTCTCATAAAAAATATTTTACAACCCATTGCAACTCCTTCGATACTATTTTTGCCTTCAATGGATCGGTTCTGTAGCGGTTCTTTAGGGTCAAAGGAGTCTTGCCAATTCACTTTTTCCGAGTCTTTCACAATTCAATGGGATCTCTCTCATTCTTGGGACTCAGACTTACAAGACTGGACAACTGGATTGTTAGGAGCTCTTTTATTGAGCTTCTCGATTCGCACCGAGTAGGTCCAGCAAAAGTATCTTGAAGCATCTGCTATGTCTTTGTCCAGCTCCCGGTTGAACAGTTTAGGCGCTTTTGATTTCTCGCAGTTGGGCGTTGTTACGGGGTCATCAGAATCTGGGATAAGAAAATCGAACTGATTATTTTTAAATATTTTTTGCCAAAAAATTGATCTACAAAACCCGACAAATCCATTTTTACTCGAATCTAATTAAAGTGGATTTGAAAATTACTAATTTGAAACCCATAACTTTTTTGCACAATAATATTTTATAGAAACATATAGAAATTAAATATTCTCAATTCATAATTCGCCTCCAAAAATTTTTATTGAAATATTTGACAATAACTATTTGAAAAAATAATTGCATTCATTTTCACTTGTAATTCATTCAACTTTTCCACCTTTTTGATAAGAAAATTGATCATTTTCAATTTTTTTACCCTGAAAAACATAAAGGCAATTAGCAATTAATGCGAATTCAAACCTATAAAATCAGAATATTGATATAGTATTAAATCAGAAACTATAAAAATTCTCAAAATTGTCTGCGTTATCTGCGATCAATTCGTTTTTATAATTTTTAAAGAACCTATTAATTGAAACGATGAAAGGCGTTATTTAAGCTTTATCATTTGATAAAAATAACAATTAAGCGAATTTAGCCATTATATTTATTAGGAGTGGATAAAAAGTTAAAAGGCAAGGGATTCATCCAATCATCGGATTATTTTGCATACCATAAAATATCTAAATTATTCACGCCTTCAGGGCCAGATCACTCTGATCAGTGTGTTGTCTATTTGTTGCCTTTGATCATGCGGATCAGTGCAATCTTCAGGGTGGATGGCTTCCCGCTGGTCTCCACCGCTTGTTCCAGCGGCATCTGAATTACGAGATCAATCAGAGAGAGTTCGATAGGTTGATCCCGGGAAGAAGAAAACCGATAACTTGAAAATGTTTAATTCCAATTTTATGGATTAAAATGTGAAATTTTTGTTTTCATCATTTTCTGATTTATAAACATGTTTCAAATTCATAGATTTTTCCCTTTTCTTACCTTAAAGCGCTTCTCGTATTCATGCGCAATGTCGCCCATGTCCATCTCAGAGTGGGACACCACCAGATGGACCAGCATGTCATCCTTGGCACCCTTCTATAAATTCAAAAATTTATTTATTTTTATTTATATTTATTGTTTATTTTTGATTCAGTAGGCGAGTGGTCTTTGTTTTTTGTTTAGTGAGCGGTCTTATTTTTATGATAAAATTGTAATTTTTCTATGCGTTTGGATCGAGCTTTTTTATCATAAAAAGATATAAATTTAAATTAAAATCTTTTATTAACGTCTTCGAGAATTTAATGTTAGGTGTAATTAATACGGACTCATTATAGATTCAAAAAGATTTAAAGCTCAAATGTGAATGTGGTTCATGATGTACAAAACAAGTTCTTATGGAATAATTAGTATTTCCTCGGAACATAAATATTCCAACCTGATAAAAATTTATTTTCTCCAAATTTCCTAAAATAAAGGTCTTACCAGTTATTAATGGAAAATTGTTTTTGGTTTTAATTTTTACCGTCAGGCACTTATGCAGCAACTCAGCAACCTCCCCTACGGGTCCGTTTCGTACGAAGCTGACGATGGCCAACAGGGCGTTCAGCTCGTCCCCGCTGAACTCGGCCTTGATCGCCTGCTCCATCGTGTGCTTCTTGCCAAGCTTTTCATACTAAAATGTTTTATTTACGGGTTGAATGCTCTTAAAATTTTTTTGATTCTACATCCGATCAAAATCTCACAAAAATTTTAGATTTTTAAAAATTCTCACCTCATTGAACATCATCTGCAGTTGGCTCAGATTTTGATTGGCCAACACCTTGATGAATGCTTCCTCATCGGTGCCCCACTTGCCTTCGCCCGCCTTGTACAGCTTCTCAGCATCCTTATAATCGTAATTTGTTTTTAAGTAAAAAATTATTCAAAATAAATACCTAGGAGTGCTGTTGATTAAAAAAAGTACAAATTTGGTCCAAATGCCAAAATTTATCTTTAACATGCCAAATTCGGTACGAAGTTATCACAAAATAAAGGATTATTTATTAAATAACATCTTATTTTTCACCTCATAAATTTATGTTTTGGCTTAAAATTTTTATTGTGGATAAATTTTTATCATAAGAATTTATGTATCCCCACACGTTCGTTTTTGCATGCAATAGTATGACCATATAAATGGGGATTAAAATTAGAAAAAATTCATAGGCTGTAAAATAAACGCATTCATATTAAGCTGATTTTTTGTCTCCTGATTATATTTTTCTATGCTGTGCAATGTATTCAGTTTTAAACTCTGAAAATGAACTTTGACCCCATAAATGTGCAAAACAACAAATAACTCACCGCCTTAGCCTTTGCCGGGTCGGTGCGGTAACTCTCATCACGATTCGCGTCCAAAAGATCCATCAACAGAGTCTTGAAAGTTCCGCTAGTCTCAGCCGCAATGTCCTTGTCCAGATCTCGGTTGAACAGCTTCTTGTAGGCAGCCTTGATGTCGCGCAGCTGTGCATTGGTGCGGGTCACCAGGATCTTGGCAAAATCGAGTTAATCTTTACGAAACGAAAATTATCATCTGCTGGATTATTCTTTTTATTAATAAATATATATTTGCATCGTTAATACCTCGATCAGCATGTCCTCGTTTGTGCCCAAACCCTAAAAAATTGATTTTAGACCCTATAGCAAATTTGCAATCAATATTATGCTGCTCTTCTAAATGAAATAATTCACATAAAAAATAAATTTTTTGAAATTGATCAAAATTATTGCCATAGATAATTTATAGTGAACTATATTTTTAGCTTATGAACAGTGTTGTTAAAATCAGAAATTTTTGCTCCGACTCCGACTCCGGGCTCCGGCTCCGGGAAAATTTTGCTCCAACTCCGACTCCGGGCTCCGGTTTTGAAAAAAATTTGCTCCGACTCCGACTCCGTGCTCCGGCTCTGAGAAATTTTTGCTCCGACTCCGGCTCCGACTCCGATTTGACTCCGGCTCCAAAAAATTTCAAAATTTTTAATGCATCCAAAAACTTCGAAAAAAATTTTTTTAAACATTTTTCACAAAATTCTACAAAATTTTCGCAACAGAATTTTTATAAAAAGTCAAATAATTTTCACAAATTTTTTTTCTAAAATTTTTAAAAGGTCAAAAATTTTGAAAAATTCAGAAAAAATTTTTCTAAAATTTTCAAAAAATCAAAATTTTTTCAAAAATCTGCTAAAAATTTTCAAAGTCAAAATTTTCGTAAAAAATTTAACACTTTTCACAGACCAAGGCTTTATTATCAAAAACAAAATTATCCGATGATTTGTCATCTGCACCTTTCGATATTTCGTATTTCTACGGCGTTTTGTAGTTCATAGACTCTGCTCTCCCTCCGTGTATGTGGGAGAGGAAAAAAAACTAGAGAAGGAGAAATAGTGTGCATTTGTTGAACTTTTCCGCCCAAAAATACATTTTCTCCCACTTTTTTCTCAAAAATTTACCTGCTCCACCATAACTTTCCCGGAGTCGGAGCTTTTCCAAAAAATTTTTGCTCCGACTCCGACTCCGGGCTCCGGCTCCGAAAAAGTTTTGCTCCGACTCCGAACTCCGGCCTTTCCTACAATTTCGCTCCGGCTCCGACTCCGACTCCGGAGTCGGAGTCGGAGCGGAGTCGGAGCCGGAGTCGGAGCTTTTAACAACACTGCTTATGAATCTACTCTCAATATCTTCCAACTTTTGCAACTCAGCGATTTTTCTTACATTAAAAATTTCAAAAATAAAAACATCATAAAATTACATAATGTCGCAAATCAAAAAATTATAGAATTCCTTAAAAAAATTTTGATTTTATGCATTCAGAAAATTCACCTGAAAAATCAATTTAATTTCCAATTAAAAGCTAATAAAAGCTTATGCTTTTGTCCAGGTGGCTTTCGAATCCCATATATTTTTTTTTATTGTTTTTGCTCCTCATTGGACCTTCATGGCCTTGGCCAGGTACTTGGCGTCGTGCTCGGCTGGCGTGTCCAGCAGTGCTAGATACAGGTTGTTGGTGGCCACCTCACTGGGCGGCAGTTTGTCCTTCAGCGCCTGCACCAGGTCCGCCCCGCCGTACTTGGTCCGGTAGTTGTTCAGCAGCTCCTGGCGCTAAATTTGCTTCATTTGACTTCATCGTTGAATATGCATATTTCTAGTAATGACTAGTGATATCCGTTTCTAACTTTTAGATAACAATAATCCTTCGACTCCTTTTGAAAAAAAAGAATTTCTATGTAAGAAAAAATTATTAATAAATTTTCCCGTTCATTTTTTATTTTGATTTTGTGTAGCTCGATAAAACGATTTTTAATGGATATTTTAAAAAATGCATTAAAAATATTTATTGTACGGTATTTAGATGGGATGTAAAATTTAATAAATGATTTTTCGTCGCATTAAAAAGTAAAATGCTTTTAATTTATTATTATTTTTTGCCTGCGCATTGTTCGGCGATGTGAGCAGTTGGACAATCTTTTCGTGTTGGATTTGGGGTCCACTGGTGGTGATGATCTGGTGCACAATTTCCACCTCCTTCACCACGTGGTAGTTCGGGTTGTGGCCGATACGGGGGCTGAGGGGCATTTTGCGGATATGTAAATTTGGATTTTATACTCTAAAATTGCAAAAAATTCAAACGCTGATTTAGATCAAAAATGAATATGGTACAAACTTTTGTTAATCCGCACAAATAACCCATCACAAAAAAACGAAAAGAATTTTTTCTTCCGAAAAATTTTTGTATATTAGCTTATCAATACTAATTATTCAAATTTTAATTAGATAACAAATTTGCAATGTTACTTTCAATTGTGCATTTTTTTCAGAATCCTGCACAAGTAAGGAAAAAATCAACTATAAATGTCCTCTAATATAAGAATAAAATAAAGTATATTAACTTTAGGAACTTCTATTATATTGGGTCCAAATTTATAAATTAATAATATGAGATGATGAATGAATTCGCTAAATCATGTCGTTGTAAGAAGAATTGGTGGCGAGGCACCATTTCTCCTTTTAGCGATGGTGATGACGAAGCAGAGGTGAATAATAATAAGGACCAGAAACGGGAAATGACGGTTTTACCGGTGGTGGTGAGAATGCTGATTAAGGGTGATTAGTCACAGCAATGAAATGTTTGTTGTTTTGGTGGTAAACAAAAGATGATTGGTATTGTTTCATGGGTTGCACCAAATGATTGGCCAAATGATAATAACAATTGCGTTATGTTGTGTTTTTTGCCTCTATGGGAGATGTGAGAAGAAATATATTACCAAATTAATTATGAGTTAAAAAATATTAATTAAAAATTATGGAATAGTGATAATATGTATGATGAAAGATGAGGCTTGATACCAAAAACTAAAGTTTCAAAATTTCAAAACTAGATTTTGAAACGATCAAATTCGGGAGTACGAGGAATGAGAATCGGGAAAGAAAATTTTTTATTTTTCTTTTTTAATGTACTCTTTGGTCCAATAATTCGAGGGAATCGGCGGTTGGAACAAAAATGTTTTGACGAAGGAAGGGTCGACGATTCCAGTGATGGGGCCGGCCCGAAAATTGATGGGCCCAATCTATTAAGGCCAAAATGTGCAACAATTTTTGTTTGTTTGCAGGGAACAAAGGAACAAAGACCAACAATTATCTAAAACATATTTATCGGAGGATAGAAAAAAACTATGGTCGTTACTTTTTTAGGTTTATACAGAAAAAATTATTTTTTTTCTGCCAAAATTTAATAATTTTAGAATTATGGGTTTATCACATGTGTTGCACCCCTATTGATGTCCAATTTGACTTTGGATTTCATCAATTCATGATTTTGTCTTTTTTGTGCGGAGGATTGATGAGTTGGAAAAATTATTGTTAGAAATATTGAAAATGATTAAATCTATATTTGTTGTGATCATATAGCAAATTCCGACATTAGATTCGAATTAAGCAAATAAGAAATCCCTGGATCACATCTAAAATGCTGAATTTAAAAAAAAAATAAAAAAATTAACAAAAAAAACTTTGAGCTAAGCTTGCGCACCTGATTTTCGGAATTTAAACAGCCGTTGTTTAAGGGTTCAAAATGTTATCTTTTGTTTATATTTAAACATATTATGTTACTGGATGAGTCGCGCCAATCTCTTTAATTATCATCTTTGTTAAAAAGAGATCAACTATTAAAATATTTAATGAGTTGCAAATTTCAAAAAAAAAAACTCATTCTATATGGAGATACGGGTTTATTCCTATTCCTTAATTGTAACCCCAGCCTAAGAAATAAATAGAAATAGATAAAAATATTGTATTTAAAATTTTTTATTTAATTAAAAATGATTAAAAAATGAAAAAAATCTGATAAAATTTGAAAATTATAGGTGCCACATATTTGAAGAATAAATAAAAAATATCCGAAATATATTAGGAATTTTAATAGTCTATTTATTATTTTGAAATTGGACCCCATATAAATTATTACACCAAAAAATTACAATTGGCAATTTGAGGAATTGGAAGATAGAATAGTATGCACGAATTCGACGCTCAAATACTTAACAAACAAACAAACACACAAAAAATTGTTTGCGATCGGTGAATCGGCTGGGCCCGACCGAAATTGTGGGGACGGACCGGACCCAGAGCAAGGACAACAATCATCATTCAGCAAAGTTGGAAGAAATTTGTGCACAAAAATTTGAGCCAAAAAAGCGAAGATCAAATTTTTGTGAATTTTAATAGACATAGAAGTATCGTTAATAATTTTTTCTCGTTATGCCAAAACTATAAAAGTCAAAATATGCAAACTAGCTTTTTATCACTTTAATTTTTTAAAAATTTTATGTATGTAAATAAATCTGTTTTTGAAAACTCAAAATTTTAATTTTCAAGGAAAATCAATAGTTTAATATTTGTTTTTACATTTTTTACACAGAAAGCTTTAACTCCAAAAATCGGGTTTTTGCCAAAAAAACATAGATATATGAAATATGATATATCATTTTGTTCGACGAGATTTTACCTATAAAGAACCGCAAATTTCATTCATTTTTGCATTTTTCGAAAAACCGAATTTTTTACAAAATAATTCGATTTCATATGCTCGATAGATTTTCTTTTTTCCAATAGTTTTTAAGAATTTTATGACATTTTACGTTTTTCCATGCCTGAGTCGACTTGTTCGACACCAACTTTTGGGGGTTTAAATTTTCAAAAAAAATTTTTTATTTCTGCTGGAGTCTCTAAGCTTTCTTTGACTTCAAATTTTTATATAATTACGGTTGTATTTTTGAAATATTTAGAAAAAGCCAAAAAGATTAAGAACTTTCGGGATAAACTGGTATCTACCCATCATGATGGTATTACTACCCATCATTACATCGTTTGCTTCATTATTTTTTGTTCTATATATTTAATTTAATTAAATTTGAAATTATAATTAAACATTGATAATATTGTTCCAAATATGTACACACCGACACACCCTAACTGTTCTGAGCTGTTCAAAGCTCAATAATCAATTTCCTGAAACACATCCGATAAATGTAAAATGTGATTTTATAATTACATAATGAATGAATTTATTGGATCTTCACGGGATTTAATAGAAAACAGCACTAATAAATTCAAATCATTTTTGCATATAAATAATTTTTGATTCAAAATTTGATTTAGAATCCAACCTCATTAAACCCCATTAAAAATACCCCAGACTCTTTATAGATTAATATAGGAATTAATAAATCAAGCTAAAAATATTAGTTGGGAAAAATTGTCGAAATCACAAATATAAAACTAATTAATGCAAAACTATACAAGTCAAAAATATGCAAAATTTATGATTTAACTATTTTTAAATTTTATTTAATTATCCAAATTGTTCGAAAATTTTAATAAATCTAGAAGGAAATCAAAAGCTTTAATAGCAAAAAAGTTTAGCATATTATGGATTTATCGAATTCAAAAAAATACCTAATGTTCGTTATTTAAAATTAATGCCTATTTTTGAGAGAATATGGTGTTAGCTTTTATAAATTCGAACAAACAAACTTCAAACCAATAAGTTTTTAATGTTCTAGTATCTTCTAAAATCTTATAATTAGAAAAAAGTAAGAATAGCATTCGCTATAAAAATAATATTAAGATATTTTTTCTACACATAGTAATTTAAATTTTAAAACAAACAATAAAAATTTTATTTAAATAACTAATAAAATAATTATAACATAAAATTTAGAGTTTTTTTCAGATAATTCAACAAAAAATGAATAACTTTTTATACTTTTTATTCGTAACATTGGTCCTAGCAAATCGTGCTGGGTCGTTTGTAGAAAAGTGCAAATACAGTACCCAAAAGGAGAAGGACTGCTGTTAGGGGATACTACGAAATGGCAAAAAGACTAAAATATGATAAAATGGCAAAAACAAAATTAAAAAATAAGAATAAATTAATAAAAATTAATAATGATAAAAATACCAAAAAATAAACAAACTAATTAAAAAATAAATTGATAAAAAAAATTATAAAAATTATTTTTTAGAAAAAATATAATTATTCTATACTCGTTAACCAAAAAAATAAATCAAATTTTAAAAATAAATTCTGTAGCTTAAAAAATTACTTAGGAAAAGAAACAAAGGATAAGAAAATAGCACATACAAAATTTCTTTTCAGAATATAATTTGGAAAAAAGCTAATACATTTCTTTTGCAATGAACGAAAAGATTCCTGCATTTTGTTCATGAATCTTAAGAGCTCCGAAAATCGGATAAAAATGTTTTTCTAGAATATTTCCAAGCTAGCAAAAATAATTGCTGAAATAGAATAGTGAGACCTCAAAAAAGTTGACAAAAAACAAAGATAGATAAAAATTTTTTTTGTGAAATTTACCATGTTTTCAACCTTTTTCTATATCGACACCTCCCGGGGTTAAATTTTTTTCAGAAAATTAGAAATGTAGATTCAAATAAGTATAAGAGAAGTTTTTCGCAATCAGGACCTAGCAAATAATATTTCTTTGTTTCTCGCTGTTCCTGCCGTTAAAATATCAGTAAATTAATATAATTATTTACAAAAGAAAAAAGTTATAATCATATATGCAACATTTAGATGCGAATTTTTTAAAATATATTTTATAAAAATTAAATATTTAAGTTCGATAAATGCATTTATAGAATGAGGAAATGCTAAATTCCGGCAAGCTTGAGTGCGCTCATCAAATTGAAAAAGGTATTTTTTAGGAAAAATTATTAAAATTAGAGAATATTGGTCAAACTTTTAGTTTACAACCCATGTAAAAGTAAAAATTTTTATAGATGACCAAATCAATGGACCCACAAAACGTCGTCATCGGCGCTGTGACGGCTGTGAGGGTGGTGGAAGCGACTGGATGCAAAACAATGGATGGGAGGACGGATGGGGCAACTATTGGTGATCAAGGGCATCATCAATGATCAGGGGAAAAGATCATTCCTTTTTCGGATTAAAAATCTGTTTTTTGAAGAAAAATGTTGCTAACGAAACAAGAAAACAAAAAATGGTAGATTAATTATAATGGGGCTTCCTTCCCTACCTCCGTAAAATATAAATTTAAAATAAAAATTTTGCCGATTTTTTTTTGTAGAAAAATTGGCTTAATGTCCAGATTATGACATAGGTAATTAATTGTCTATTCAGTTTATGTCCAATTTACAATCTATTCTGTTACTGAAACAGAGCAAATTAAGTCGGAACAGAAAAAAAATTGCTACTCAGGTGTCGACTAAACCATAGCTACTAACCCTAGCCCGCTATGAATTCCTATATTTGTAAAACACCTCTAATGGTGCCAGATCGTTTAAAAAAAGTGCCAAAACCCAGTATGTTCTCCAAAAACTTTTTTGTAAGACTTGATAGACAAAAACTTCCAGTGACAAAATTGTTTTATGCCCTATCTGCTGATTTTTTTATTTTTTCGAAATTCGAACAAAAAGTTTGAACTTTATTGAAAATATCGTAAAATAGGGTATTACTAAGTACATGAAAAATTCGAACTTTTTGTTCGAATTTCGAAACAATAAAAATACCTGCAGATAGTGCATAAAATTCTTTACAATTTTCTCGCTGGAAGTTTGGTCTGACAGTCTTACAAAAAAGTTTTTGGAGGTTTTGGTACTTTTTTAAAAAAGTCATACCACTGATGGATTGAAAATTTAAGGTAAAACGAAAAATTCATTGAAGTTCAAAAGTTCTTAATTTGATTTCTTTCATGAAAATATTCATAAATCAAGTGTATTATTTGATAGGGCATAGTTCTTTAAATATGTTAGTGATTCTTTCTGTTTGTGGCCATTTTTCATTCTTTTGATGTCACTTTGAGCTCAAAATCGGTGACAACCGCCAAATGGTCCGAGGCAGGGATGTGATCGATCTCCGATGAAAAAAATCGAATATCGAATATTCGAGGGGTTCGAAAAAAATCGAATATCGCATAACGAATATTCGAGGGGTTCGAAAAAAATCGAATATCGCATATCGAATATTCGGTGCCAAAAATGACCGAATATCGAATAAAAATCGAATATCGAATATTTTTTTCTGAAAATTTTATAAGCATAAAATTAATAATCGAAATTGATAATCTGTAAGTTCGAATTTAAAAAAAGAATCTTTCGAAGCTTTTCCGATTTTAAGCGGTTTCTCAGATCAGTACAAATCAAGCCCGCTTTTGAGAACAAGCGTTCACTTTCAACAGATCCGCATGGTGCACTCAAATATGACATGGCTAATTGGCACAATAAATCCCATTTGCCTGTTAAATTTGAAGAGTACTGAATGAAAAAATCATGAGTTTACATACCAGCTTGGCTTTTTTCTTTCCAATAATTAAACGGATCGCCATTTAATGCAAT
This sequence comes from Rotylenchulus reniformis, assembly GCA_001026735.1. NCBI lineage: Eukaryota > Metazoa > Nematoda > Chromadorea > Rhabditida > Hoplolaimidae > Rotylenchulus > Rotylenchulus reniformis. The sequence continues at coordinate 172,079 of LDKF01000012.1, forward strand.
GACCGGTTCTGAAAGATATTCGGCCACCTGTACAATTGCCATAGTTTTTGGATCGGGCGTTGGCGACAAAACATTTTGGGACCGATTGTTTTCAGGAATGTGGTCCGATTCCGCAATATTCACTCAAAATTTTTAAAATTAAATTTCAATCTTTTCTTTTCATTTTACCTTTATTCCGCTGCATTAAAGCCAAAAAACCTGTCAATTGTGGTTGTTCTTCACATTGTAAATCCTCCACCAGCGGAATAACTTTTTCCTGTTGTTTTTGTGCGAGTATAATGGCTTCATTTTCTAGAAGAATTCGAAACTCCGAAATTCTTTCTTCTTCAAATCGCTCCATTTTAAAACGCGGATCCAACATTGTGGAAATTGCCAGTACACTTAAATAAAAATAGATGTTAAAAGGTCAAAATGGCATATTTACCAATTCCGTTTTTCACCCGGTAAAAAATCCAATTCTAAAGATTGCCATTCTTCCCATCCACATTCCGCCATTCGTTTTTTAATTCCACTTGAAATTTTCTGTCGGAAAACATTTAAATTCACCATATCCATAGGAATTCCATCGATTAATTCAATGATTGTTTTTGATATTGGAACAAAAGATGCTATTGAGCATCGCCTGTTTTCAATTTCTTTCGTTGCTAAAAAAATTGGTTCCAATATTGTTGTAATGTCCTGCATTATATTCCATTCGAATTCGTCAAAGGATGGAAATTTTGCATCAATTTGCGACAAATTTGAAATGGCTCTGCGATTGCGCAACAGAGACTGCATCATCAGATAAATGGTGTTCCATCTGACTTCGCACTCCTAAAAATTTGTTTAAATAATGATTAGGGCTTGAAAAAAAAGTCACAAAAAATCCTCAAAAAGTCACAAAAAGTGAATGAAAAAAATGAATCAGGCCAGCAGAAAAAAAAGATTTTTTACTTTGACTAGCATCCTCTCCGGAAGTTCGAACAAACGTTGCTGTTCTTTAAAAGCATCTTTCATTGTCCTGCTTTTGCGAATTTTTCTGACTGCTTTCTTTGCTTTCTCCAAAATTGTTTGAAAATCATCAATTGATTTGAAACCATCACGAACAGCCTTAAATTTTTTTTATTTTTTTTATTAATAATAAAAATAAAAAACCAATTGAAGCTTGTGGGCTAAACAATCAAAACTTTTAACATTCATTAAACGAGTCGCCTTTTTCATGGTTGATTGGGCATCACGTAGAAATAAATGCACCTGAAAAAAGTAGTTATCTATAAAAAAAATAAACAAATAATACTTTATTTGCGTCAATTTCGAAAAAATCCAACGTGTCGTTTAAAATTTTGGCATAATTTTCGGCAATGTGTGACCCTTCAATGGGTCGACAATCTAACACAAAAAATTTTGGCTGAAAGTTGATGTCAAGAAAATGCGCGGTGAGTGCCAACAATGAATTGTTGGCACTCACCAACAAAAAAAAATCATTGGTTTTATCGAAATAATACCACCAATCAGTTGGTTTTGGTGTATTTTTAGAGTTCATGCTTTTCTAAATAAAAAGATCACAATTACTTGTTTTAAAACAAAAAATAATAAGCTGAATCCGTCTACTTTTGTTATTTTTACTAATTAAGTAAAAAAAGAATGGAAGCATATACCAAATAACTCAACAAATATACAGGACAAAATGTCACTAAGGCAACAAAAAAGCAGAATTTTGAAATGAAAAATCATGACAATTCAGTATTTTTCAGAAAAATATTCGATTTTATTCGATTTTTGGGCCAAAAAATCGAATATCGAATAACGACTATTCGAGGGGGTCGAAAAAAATCGAATATCGCATAACGAATATTCGGCGCCAAAAATGACCGAATATCGAATATCGAAAATCGAATATCGATCACATCCCTGGTCCGAGGGCCAATCGCGTTGTCCATCTTCCAACTTTCCCACTCCCCATTTTTCCGGTCCTGGCAATTTTCTGAGCGGTTCCGTACCGGAAAAGGTGAAAGACTGAACCGGCTTTAGTATTTTCTCGGATTTATAGAAGATAAAGTCGATCCGGTCCTGAGGCTCCGGAAGGTCCCACAGCGACGACCAAGTGAACCCTGAAAAATGTTATATTAGCCGCCACTCCAGCTATTAATCCCCCCAGCTTGATACTTTATAATTACTATACATTGACATAAAATGAATTAATAAATTAATTATAATTGATTTTTTGAGAAGAATAAAGAATTTTTCCCATTTTTTAAAAATTTGTTGAGAGATAAATAGAAGGCTTCCTCTCTAAGTTAAGCCCAATATCCAATGGAAGCCCCCCCCCCACATCCAGTCAGAGGGGCGTTAAAAAAAAAACAGAAGTTCCGGGGCTTCTATTGGAGAGAATAAGGAATTTTTTTGTCAATTTTCATAGACTTTTTTTTNACATTGACATAAAATGAATTAATAAATTAATTATAATTGATTTTTTGAGAAGAATAAAGAATTTTTCCCATTTTTTAAAAATTTGTTGAGAGATAAATAGAAGGCTTCCTCTCTAAGTTAAGCCCAATATCCAATGGAAGCCCCCCCCCCCACATCCAGTCAGAGGGGCGTTAAAAAAAAACAGAAGTTCCGGGGCTTCTATTGGAGAGAATAAGGAATTTTTTTGTCAATTTTCATAGACTTTTTTTTATAATCCAAAAATGGAGAACAGTATTATTTGTCATTTCCTTTTCAAATTTTAGTAAATTGTTAAAAAATTTAAAATTTAATGGCAAAAATATCTTGGGAGACCCCACAATTGTCCGCCGGTCTGTAACGTATCTTAAATATAATAAACTTATAAAATAACCACACCAGGGTTATCCAGAATGCTCTCATGGAGTTGTCGAAATGAGTCGACCATTCCCAGCTTTTCGCTCAGAAATTTTGTGACCGGCCATTCAACGACATAGTCCTTGTGCAAATGTCTTGATCAAAATAATTAATATTATTTTTAATTATTATTTTTGTCAATTTTTACTTCGTTTCCTCAATCCAATCCAAGTGTGATGGCTCATTTAAGTCTCCTGCCAGAAGCAATGGCGTTTCGTTTGAAGCTTCAATGAGGAATTTTTGGAATCCGGAATGGTTCTTCATCTCCATAATGCTCCACAAACGACCTTAATTAATTAATTAATCAATTAAAATTGTCAGCCAAATAATGTAAAAATTTACTTATATTCTATCTATACGAGAGAAGAGAAAAATGATTAAATTATAAAAGTTGAATGATAATAATTAATAATAAAAATATTACTAGCGTCGTGGGCTTGGTGCTGGCTGCTGGGTCGTTTTAAAAAAATAAATCAAAACGTCCTCTAAAAACTTTTTTGTTAGAACTTTTAGACCAAATGTATAATTTTTTTTGCTCTATTTTATGCTCTATCTGCTGATATAATTTTTTTTCGAATTTCGAACAAAATCGAAAAAATACGGTAAATACGGTTTTCATTTCACTTTTCACTTTTGAAAAATAATAGTAAATAATAAAATAAAATATATTACACTAAAAATGCGATTGAGAAATTGTGAATGGTGTATTATTATATGATTAAGGTATGATAATACATATTATTGGGAATTATTTACTACTCGTAAGTATAACATATATAAGTAAATCTCTTTCACGCTCACCCTCGGGCTCAAAATCTGGCGCCAAAAGTAGGTCCATGTCAATTTTGGACTTCGCAATTGGCCACAATGACTGGTCCAATGTCATGGTAATTAAGATGGGCATTCACCACATTCATGGACATGCCATTGTTGTGCAAGATTGTGAGGCCAAAGATCCAATTGGTATGCCATTTTGTGTCCGGAATGATCTGAAAACATTTAAAAAAATGATTTTTTTTATATTAATCTCCCAATTCACTAACCCTTTAAATTCTTATATATTTTTACATCAGGTGCCCATCTCCAAATGCCAAAATCCTGGCGAGAGTCCCAAAAATCCTGGTAAAATACTGGTAAAAATTTTCATAATTCTGGCAAAAAACCTGTATGTTTAAAATTGCTTAGAAGTGGCCAATAAATTTATCAAATAATAAAAAAAGGGAAAATTTTTTGAAATTTTTCTGAATTTTCTTATGGAAAATGGTCATTTTTTAGTGGTATCATTTTATTTTTGGTGAAATTTTTTCTATTATTTTTCAATTCTGGAGGGGTTCGACGGTCCCGATAGGGACCGCCGGAGAAATGTTGAAAAATTATGCTCTTTTTCTTAAGAATTTTGACCATTTTGGGACAAAAAAAAATTAATTTTTAGAAAAACCCAAAATCCTTTTCCTGGCATCAAGAGGAATCCTGGCATAATCCTGACAAGGAATGCCTTTTCCTGGCAAAAGCCAGGTTTTCCTGGTAAAATAAGCACCCTATTTTACATATTTCACTTTTGATATTTCATGCAATTTCTCAACAAATATGACCTTATGTTTGGTGACTATCGCCGGTTTGGATTCCCAATGCTCATTGTGTATGGAGCCGGTCCATTGCGGACCAAGTTTAAGAAGCAGATCCGCAAACTCTCCGGCATACATTTCCTTGGAAAAAATATTTGTTGATACAAAATTTAATTTCCATACAAAATAAATTTTTTATGAATCAAAAATAGTTAATCTGATTCTCATTTTTATTTTTTAGGGCCTTTTATTGATTTTGTTCCTGATTTAAAATAATTCACCACTGAGAAATTTCCGTACTTAAAAAAGGCAAATCCCAATTAATTTAAATGACGGTGCTAGGACACTAGGAAAACTTTATTTTTCAATACTTTCGAAAAAAACGAAAATTTTGTATAAAATTCGAAGAGCTGAAAATACCAGAAGAGTTATCAGGTTTGGTTCTCCTCTTTGAACCCAGAAAATTTTATTGGGGAAAAATTTTAATTGAAAGGTCACTTCCCAGTGGTAATAATGGAATCTGATTCCTATTCTGACGTCAATTTTGATGTAATGCGTCATCTGACGTCACTTCTTGACACTGATGCATTTTTTTGAAAAATCATCTAAAAACGACTTCATTAGGTATCTTTAACCGTGAATCCGATTTTGACGTCTTTTGTATGCGGCATCCCGATTATAATATATTTGTTTGCGCGTTTTATTTGTAGAATACTGGCTATGCATATTTTAGATGTAACACATACCAAATTACAGTATGTGCATAGCCGGGATTCCGCTTTATAAAATTCAAAAAGAATGATTTACAAAAAATCGTAGTCAGCGTCAAAATAGATGAGGCATTGTCAATTGGAATCAACATCCAAAATTACACTAGGGAAGTCATTTTTAGATGAAATTATTTTCAAAAATTTTGGGGATCGAAAAAAAAATCAAAACCCAACAAGTACCGAAATTCGAACAAAAATTTCGAATTTTTTCGAAAGATTGAAAAATAAAGTTTTCCTGGTGTCCTAGCACCGATATTTACATTAATTGGGATTTGCCTTTTTTAAGTTTCGCGCAAGCACCAGAAATTTCTACCTTTTTAATAATATAGCGAGTGGAATATATAATTATATAATGTATATTACAATATCTGACAAAAAATCTAACTTTCGCTGTAGAAAATTTGTTTGAGAATCCTATATTCGAAAGTACAAAAAGGGAATACAATAAAATAAAAATTAATTAAAAAAATAACTTCAAGAGAGAGTAATTTCATTTCTTTTTAATTGATTTCTTTAAGATGACTTAGGAAGTTAGTAAAACAAAAAATATTTATTTGAAAACTCTTTATTCAAAAATTTGGAAGGAGAAAAAAATTATTATGTGCAAAATTTGAATTTGTTTTTTCTCCGCATCAATTTTTTGGAGGGTTCCTTATAAATTTAGTTTATTTTAAGAGTATGGATATATATGTGATATCTTACATATGTAACAAGATACATATATGTTCTTTTAAATTTTGAAATAATTATTGTTTAACAATTTTCCCTGTAAAAAGATGATATCCGCATCAACTTCTTTAATGTGCTTGACAATTTTGCTGATACCATTTTCCACATGTCCACCAGCATTAAATGTGTTGAAGGTCATCGTGCGTAAAATTGGTTGCCGTGTTGATTGGCCATCGAAAAATAAAATATTTTCGAGTTTAATAAAAAAATCTGATTAATCGAAACGGCCAAACACCAAAATGAGAAGTATCTCCTTACCGCCTTACCCGACAAAATGCCGAAGGTTGTTAGCATTCCGAAAATGATAACCAATAAAAATAAAGAACTTATCATTTCCATAAAAATGAAGTCTTCTTAATGATTAATTAAAAAGTTATTTAGTTTTATAGCATTTAAGTAGATTATAAAAGTCATTGTTTATATATAAACCATCATATTACAAAAGTTATATAAGGGAAATCATTAATCCATTAAGAGAAGATGTCATTATTGGATTTGGCATTAATATTAAAAATTGTAGATTATATTATGGGATGTAACTGAATTAATCACTAAAATGAAAAGGAAAATGCATATATAGATCAGATGGACAATTTTTTTTACATTTGTTAGCTGATGAATCATGCTAAAATTGAAAAATTCTTTCGCTCAAAATTAATCACCGAATTATCAATCACTATTACAGTGTTTAGACTTTAAAAATGATCCAAAGCAGATTCAGATTGCTCCACTGTAAAAAAGCTATAGCCAAAATACTGTGAATTTGGCCAAAATTATAATTTTGGCTATAATTTTTTCATTGATGTGTAATTTATAACAAGTAAGTTTTTGTCTCTATTTTTTGACATAAATTCATTTCTCTAGATTTAATTCTAACCGATTAGAGTGAGCCGCAGTTTAAACTTCGACCTTTATCAGAATTATTATTTTTATTGATAGTTTTGGATCATGAAAAATTAAAGGAAATGCCATTAAAACAAAGAATTACCCAGAAAATGAATGCTCTTTATGTGAGTATTACTGGGTCAACAATTGCTCCGATCAATAAGTTATTATATTTTAAAATTCCAACTTTATTTCATATCACATCATCATCATCGTATACATATCAACTTATCAATTTCCCTATCACCTCCATCTTGATTGCTTTGTCATATTATCATCATCAAATATGATAGCCTTTGGTGGTTGCATTGGTGGACAATAGGGTACTGTATTTTGCTGCAGATGTTGTGTAGATTGGCGGGCTACTGTATGTTATCGTGGTAGTACGCGGTATTTCGCCTTTGTTGCACAGGTTGCCCTCACAATCCGCACAATCGAACATGCTGCCGTCCGCGACAAAACGTCCACATTCGCTATAGCGCAATGGGTTGCAGACTCCGTAGGTCGGAGTGTTCCAAATGTAACCGCATCCCTTCACAAGCTTGGTCACATCGGCTTAAAATTTAAAATTTATTATAAGATAATTAAGACTGATTTGCAGAAAAAGTAGGGGTTGTGAAATGTGAACTAACTAAAAATGCGGTTTAAGCAAATATAACCAGAAAAGTTAAATTGAAATTAAGAAATTTACTCAACTATTTAATAAATTTTCTAAAATATTTTTTAAAAATAACTGTAATAATAATCTGTTTATTTGTCAATTAGTTGATTAAAATTTAATATTTTTTCGAAAAACTCACTTTAATTTTGATATAATTTTGATTTGTGAGTTTTAAAATTTTAAATTTGGGTTCCATTTGAAACTCATATAAAGCTTAATTAGAGAAATTAAAGTAATTTATTTCTTTAATTTTCAAAATTTTGTTCAACACCAAAAAGAAAGAAGAAAAAACGGCATGCGGAACCCATACCAAGGTGGCAGTTGTGACGCAGGTCGTAGCATTCCGTCACGCCCTGCTCACACAGGATTGGGCTGAATGCGTCCTTCTCCTGCTTTTCCTGGTACTCCACACACTTTTTGTAGTCCTCCGAATTGATGTAGGTGTACAAAGAACAATCGGTGACATAGAAGGTCCCATTGTAACAGTGGATTCCTAAATAAAAGTTTAGATTTATACGGATCCGAATATGGTGAGATATGTGATCACGGTTTGATTCAACCTTGGTCATCATACATACTAAAATTATTCAATAATTTACCTTTTCTCTGTATTTTTTTTTGTAGGTCCCCTAACATTTGCTCATGAATTCACAGGAAACTATATGTTTTTCGTTCAGAAAATAGGGTGTTATTACTTGCATGATATGGTGTGGTCGTTGGAGTTGTTGTAGTAGGGAGCTCCGATGCACATTCTAAAATAGCAAAAATGGGGTGTCAAATAAGGGGTCGTTGATGCTCTATCCTACAACACATTCTATACTTTTGGGTTGGGTGATGGATGGATGTTACCAGTTTTCAGTCTAAAAATAGTGTTTTTTTATACCAAATTTTGAGATGCTGAAGTGGGTAGAAGCCAGGGTGACGATCCCTAAACACTAAAAAATAAGGCGCCGGCCATAAAAAATAAGGCAAAATTATGGCAAAATTTTTCAAAATAAGGCAAAAAATAAGGCGCTCTTTAAAATGCCTCAAACATGAGTTAAGAGATAAAAAAAATAAATTTATACTTGATATTTTTCTGCTGTTGACACTTTTTTGAGCAATTCTGGGTTGGAACGGAAGAGATCGTATGTTTGAGAACAATCAGAATCGGGAATCATTTTGATAAAGACAAATGAATCGAGGAGTTTCAACTTTATACGGTTGTTTCCAAACTGAGTTTTTCATTCAAAAATTAACATTTTTCGAGGCAAATTTTTTGGAAGGAATTTTAACATTGGGAGGGGGTGCCGGCGGCTCCGATAGGAGCCGCCGGAGAAATTTTTGCAATTTAGAGCTTTCCCCTTAAGAAAATTGAACATTTTTTGCTTAGAAAATTTTTTCAGAATTTCTTGATATTAAGAGGTGTCGGCGGCCCCGATAATTTTGAGGGTTTGGGCCCTTTTCCTTAAGGAAATTGACCAAGATTTTGAACAATTGCCCGATTTTCCAGTCAAAAATAATTAATTTTGGCAAAAAATAAAAATAAGGCAAAATAAGGCAACTGAAGGAATTAAGGCAAAAATATGGCAAGGACCCCCTTTTTAAGGTAAATGCCTTAAAAATAAGGTAAAATCGTCACCCTGGTAGAAGCCGTAGGAGAAAAATAGATGTTTTCTAGTTTATACTTTTAAGACAACTTGAAAAATGGTTATTTTGGTCAGTTTATTCGTTAAGTCAAGCTCTATAGAAAAGTTACAATGTGTATTCCGCATTATTCTCACAATAAATTCAAAATAAAAATGAGAAAATGTTCCAAATATAAATTACCGTATTTCCTGTATTAAGTCCCCCCCCCCNCCCCCCTGCATTAGGACCCCCGGGGGTACTAACCAAAAATTTGATTTTTTATATAAGGAAAAAGAAAAATTTTCAAAATTCAATGTAATAATCGCTATCGTAGTTTCTTTCATCAAAAATGCGAGCATTTCCCATCTTGGTAAAATTTTAGGTCTATTTCTTTTTTAGAATCCCGTTTTTAGGGGTGTATTTTGGTCCGGGACCTCATCTTTAGGGGTGTATTTTGGTCCGGGACCTCATCTTTAGGGGTGTATTTTGGTCCGGGACCCTATCTTTGGGGATGTATTTTAGTAATCTTAATTTTAGCTGTTCAGCATAATATTTTCCATACATCATAATTTTGAATATAAAAAAATTTTTGGTTCGCTAATGAAAAAAAAATTCTTTTTAGTATTTTTTGTCTGATAAATAGTGTTAAAAAATAATTTCGTCCACCGGGACTCGAACCCAAAAGAATGGAGACTGCAGTCTGCAACACTATCCACTAGGCTACAAGTGCATATAAGTGAGTGGATGACATTTCTGACTGATTGTTATGCAAATTTTCTCCCTCAAAATATTTTCTCCCTCAAAAAAGGGAGTCGAAAAATAGTACCCCCCCC
>LDKF01000012.1:182070-221877 GCA_001026735.1 Rotylenchulus reniformis
TAGCCCCCCCCCTGCAATATACCCCCCCCCTCTGGAGGGGGTTGAAAAATAAATCCCCCGGGGGGTCTAATACAGGAAATACGGTAATACCATTTCACAATATTTTCTGAAATGATCGGACACTTTTGGAAATGTTTAGATGTGTCGAACCTTTCAACATTGACCATTGTCCGGAAACAAATTCCCCAATTAGTCAATTACCATAGCTGTTTTTGGGAACACAAACGCCAAACTTATTGCGAAGGTACCCATCCTTGCACACACATCTTGAACTGTAAGCATTGCCTTAAAAATGATTAAAAAGTGTAATTGTTTCGTTAGTATATTTTTTAAAAATTCTATTCCTTTTTTAATCCTACCGATGGTCTAATTGTATCTATATATTAGTAGTAAACCCACGGTGTTTGTCGCGGGGTGTTAATTAGATTAGTGGTTAACCACTAATCTAATTAACACCTCGCGCACTTTGCGCGACCGGCGGCTCCCTTTGAAGGGTAGGGACCCTAGCCCCCCCCCCTCCCCGGCCAGATNGGGGGGGGGGGGGGGGATCGACCCCAAATACAATGAGAGAGTGAAAGAAATGGAGAGAAAATGGTCGCCATTGTTCAATCTCTAACCTCTCTCGCCCTCTCTCCTTCGCTCTCCCTTTCTTCTCTCTCTTTTTCTTCATATTGCGCGGAATTTCGAAGCGATTATTTGCAAAATTTCAAAAAAATAAAGCAATAGTAAATATTTTCGCTCCCTATTTTGCCTCTCAAAAAAAACGAATGCCTTAAAAGAATAGTTTTCGCCTCTTTCTTTTACTATTGGCTTCAAAAAAAGAAAAATCGGCGCCAAATTTTTATTTTAAATTCTATCATTAGCCCCCATATCGTTTAAAATTAATCAAAATGCAACAATAAAATTTTCCCAGTGTATTATAATTATTATACAATTTCTAGAAACTTTTTTTTAGAACCAAACTACAACAACAAAATGTCGGATCGACAAGAAGAGACATTTGCTTTCCAGGCGGAGATCGCTCAATTGATGGCCTTGTTCATCAATACCGATTTCAACAAGGTGGAAGAATAAACCGAAAAAAAAACCTTTTTAACACATCTATCTAAATTTAGGAAATTTTCCTTCGCGAGTTGATTTCAAACTCCTCTGATGCGCTCGACAATATTCGTCGTCAGGCCCGCGTTGATCCGACCCAAATGGAAAGCGGAAAGGATTTGTACATCAAGATTGTCCCGAACAAGGCCGACAAGACGCTTACCATCATGGATACAGGGATTGGTATGTAATGAATAATACGCTGTTACTCTGCCCTTATCTCAAAACCCAAACTTCATCTATTGATTATTATTAATGTTTACATAAACAATCATGGGCTATTATCCCCGGTGGCACTAAATCCCGGGAGGCAGATTAGTGTTAGACTTATAATGGTTAGACTATACAATAGAATCGCGAGTGAGGGTCTGCATTCAATGGAAAATATGCATATGTAGGAGGGAATGTTTATGATCCAAATTCTTCTGCTCTATGATCAATTCCATCACCATTTTGATTCATTACAGGTATGACCAAGGCTGGCCTGCTCAACAGCCTCGGAACCATCGCAAAATCCGGAATCAAGGCCCTGGAAGCTCTTCAGGTTTTTTTTAAATTTATCATCGATTCCTATATAAAATGAGCGCAAAAATATCATTGAATTTGAATTTTTTTGTAGCTCCTTGTTTTTTTTTGACGCGGAAGCATGTTGTGTTAAAACATAAATTAATCTAATTTCTTTTTTCTCTATTCATATTACTTTTCATATAGCAGTATATAATAAGGAATTCGCTTCATAAAATCGATGGTTCAAAGCAATTCAATCGGCGCCCAATTTTTATCGTAAACCCTTAAAGCCTTGTAATTGCAATTAAGCAGAGCTCCTCCTTTTTTTAAAACAAAATTCCCCTGTTGTTAGGCACTAATTTTTTTTAAAATTCAAGTATATGCATCCATGCTGTTCCAATTTTACAATCATTCACCAGGAATTTATTATCTAGTAATACTCAGCTAGTTTTCACCACATATGATTCTTGGTGGGATTACGCGCTCCTTCCAATTATACATTTTCGAATTAGTGTACTATTGTTTCTTAGGCTGGCGCGGACATTTCCATGCTTGGCCAATTCGGCGCGGGCTTCTATTCGGTCTTCCTCGTCGCGGACCGTGTGACAGTGACCTCCAAACACAATAACGACAATTGCCACCAATGGGCGAGTTCGACTGGCGGCTCCTTCATCATCCGAGCATGCAATGGCCTGGAATTGACTCGTGGGACGATGATCACTCTGTGGCTGAAAGAAGACCAAACGGAATACCTGGAGGAAATTCGAATCCGCGAAGTGGTGGAGAAGCACTCACAATTCATCGGATATCCGATTGAGATATTGCCGGAGGGCACCGAGCGATCGAATGTAAGGGCCAATTTATAATAATTTATCTATAAAATAAAAAGCCACTTTCATAATAATATTAAAGGGGGGAGGCAATTAATCCTAAGTGATACATTTCAAATTATTTTTCGCAATAAACATTCCGATTAAGTCGAGATCGAGTAAGGACGGCAGAAAGCAACAGAGCGGAGGCGACGAGGACGCATCTTCCGATTCGTCAGCAACCTTGACGCCGGAAAGAGAGGAGGATGATCAATCGGCTTTCAGTGATTTTGAGGTTATGTTTCGACAAAATTTATAACAATCTTAAATGGGGCTATGGAAATACTAGTCATATTCTGGCCTTTATTTTATACACACAGCAAAGTATGTGTCAATTTTTAGCTACCTATATCATCTCGACTTCGGCCGCGCTCCGAATCCAAGTCGGCTAATCCACCACCACCGCCGCCTAAACGACCGAGACTCACCAAGCCGGCACATCCCGACACATGTATATGCAGAATAACTGAGCCGCACCCTCCACTCAATTATTTGAACCCACCGGATCAACCAATTGTAATTTTTACTTTACTAATGCCCGTCTCTGATTTCTACCAATTTGACAAGGAAACTTGATTAAGCATTTAAGAAGGGGAAGTTGTTCCAGAATTCTATTTAATATCGAATTATAGAATTATATGAATAATTTCATCAATTTAATTAGAATTTAAAATAATTTGTGTTGCATAGGGGCCCACCATGGAACCTTTGCAATAACACAGATTATTTTTTATATTCCACTATTCCGGGGCCCACCATGGAACCGAGATAGTAGAATATTTATTTTTTCGGAATTTAAATGGTTGAAAAATTATTCTTATAATTCTATAATTCGAAACACAAATAAAAGAATTTGAATTTATCATTCTAAATAAATGAAAAAATTTTGAGTTTCACATGGACTGCTGTGTAGCCGATCATCGCCCCGGTGATTTGAAAGAAGCTGAAGAGCAGGATCCAGCGCTTTTCAAGGGCAAAGGGCAATGGGACGCAATTGAGCCTTATTGTAGCATTGAGTGCGCTTTTTGCGGACACATAGGGCGGTACGTTCTAATCAGGTTCCCATCGATCAACAACATCCAGACGAGGTGGAAGCCCGTCAAGTCGGATATGCCTACAACCGGATGGATGTGTCTACCCGTTCAAAATCTACCCAATCATTCCGCCGCGGAGGAAATTTTAATTTTTTTCACTCCGAAGCAAAATTGGAAAATAAAAAATCACTTGTCTCATCACGTCTTTTTTTTGAAAAAATTAATCTCTGATGAGCAGAAAACATCATTTCCCGGGACTTTCACCAAAGTCCCCAACAATGAGAAAAAATCAATGTTCAATAAGTATGTGGCCTGGATAATTCACTACAAAATTGTATGTTCACCCTTATGCTGGATGTGTGAATTAATTCACAAATAACTTTTTTTTTCATTTTTGTTTATTTTTGTTTTTTTCCTTCATTTTCCAAGAAAAGCACTAATATTCTCCAATTGTCTCATTCAATTTAAAATATAATGCTCTCATCAATTCCTATGTTGGAATGATTTTGTTCTTATTTACTCTTGAATTTTTCTTCATTACGAATAAATCATTGAACTGTTACAAAAAAAAGATCGATAAAAAAAGCAAAGGGTGGATGGGATGATCCTTGATTAAATATTTGGCATTGATCATACTTGGACAACGGAACAGCTGCAGAAAATCATAGCTGATTACAAAAGGGATGCAGGTGAGTGGGAAAGAGGTAGAAAGGGATCATGGGAAGAGAAGGAGTGCTCATAGAGGAGAGTATAGAGAAAGACATTGAAAAAAGGAAGAGAATATGAGCCGAGAGAGTGAGAGTTGAAAGAGAATAGGGAAAGAGGGGTAGAGAACGAAGAAAGGAAGAGAACGGAAGGGGGAGAGAAAGTGAAAGGGGTGAGAAAGGGAACAAGGCGAGAAGGATACGGGTAGAGAGAGATAGAAGCTAGAGGTTAGAGAAACAGAAAGCCAGAATGTGGTGTGGTATGGTAAAAAGGCTGACAAATGAATAGACCTGATGGCCAGGATTGTGGTGTGATACAAATCAATTCAGACAAAAAAAAGTTAAACATATAATGAAAGATCAAGTTCAGATGGGAAATTTGATTACAATATTTCAGTATCCAGGGTACTATGGAATTCAAGGACCAAAGTAATGGAAGACCGTATCGCACGAGGTGCGACACAGCGGACAAAATAGTTCACCCTCCCCACTCCCGTACCACTTTATAGCACAAGACTCGCACAGAGCTTTATGCCCGCAGGTCTTATTGCCATATTGTGGGTTCTCTGCGGGACAAAGGGCACATTGAAGCTCAAGAAACGGTCCGGGCCCCTCTAAACCAGGCATAGGTCCCAACCCCAGCTCACGTCGGTAGAGCTCAGCGCCTTGATGCATCATGCGTACGATGACATCTCTCTCATTATGCTTCGATCTTTCCACTTCATTCCTCATTTTCGCCTCAAGCGCAAGCAGACTCCAGGCCAATCTCTCCTTCAGCTCTTTTCGAACTTCTCGGGCAGACTCATTTACCTCCTTCGACATGCTCTCCTTGATAAATGCTTCAGAGACACACAGCTTCAGCTCCGTTTCCGCGCGGAATACCCCAAACACTTCACGTACCACCGAAATTGCTGCATCTAAAACTATTTTTTCTGATGCTAACTATCAAAGATAATATCTAAGATTAATCTCTATCTGTTACAAAAACCCTCTGATATTCATTTTTTTCATGCAAAATCCTCTTAAATCAATAATTCCACCTTCAACCAGTGTAGAGGTGGAGGAGGAGGAAGCGGATGCGACTGCCGAAGTTGATGGAGCTGTTGACAGGGCTTCCACCGCTAAAATTTCATCAGCGGTTGTAGCGGCGTCATTTATCATTTTCTTTTTGGCCTCCTCATTCCACTTCTGCCGTGGTGGCAACGGGTCACTGACGCGAGCTTTCAAATATTTCTTCTGCTTCTTCAACACTTGATCAAGCGTGAACTGGCCGATCATTTGCCCACTCATCTTTCGCTTATACGGTGTTCGCCCCTGAAAACATTTTTTGAATAAAATTTAGCTATACACATTTTTTTAGATAAAAATTTGCATTTTTAAGGATTTTAAACTTTAAAGCAAAATACTTACGGCTGTAAAAAGGTACTCATCAACAGCTTCAACAGTAGACATGTTGCAGAAGAGCAGATCCTTCAAATAGTTGTACTTGGTTCTCATTGATACAAGCTCATCCTGCAGGGCTCCAAACCGCTTCTCCTGCTCACGCATTGCCTGCTTCAATTCGTTAATGGCATCTTTGCACGACGTCATTATGCGAAAAAATGCTGAAAAAAATGAAAAATTGAAACAAAAACATAAAAAGCGAATGGCAGGGGGAAAGAAAGGGAAAGGTGCACGCACACGAGGAATAGAGTCCGAGGAATCATAAATGATGCCATTGCACAAATCTATCCCCCCGGAAGGAAAGGGCAAATTGCGCACAACCAGCGAGCCCATTGATGATGCTTGCGCACTCTCTTTGATCGATATGCGTTTTATTACCGAAAATTTCAAAATTTTCAACAAGCAGATGGACAGACTTGATTCCCATAGGGATTGCGCAAAAGAAGAGACAAGAGGGAATGGAGGGAGCTGCAAGTTGTACCAATGGGGTTTGAGGGACTATCCAAATTGGGAATGGAATACCTAAAGGATTTTAGGGACCATCCTTCAAATTCGAAATGAATTGAGAGATTTTATATAACAAATTACAAAAATTCAACAAAATATGAAATTATGGTTTCTTGTTCATCATCATATGGTTTCTTGTTCATCTCCTTTTTCTTGTATGGAGGACGCAAGACATCGGTGGCTCGAATGTTCAGCTCGGTACAACGGTTGCAGATCTCGAACTTGACCTGGACCTTCTCGTCAATGCGAATTGTCACATCCGGGTTGTTGTAAAGTGCCCCATAGCAATCTGTAGGGGAAAAAAAGGAATTTAAAAAGGTTTTGAATAATTACCATCACAAAGGCGGAAGGTGAGCAGATACTTGGCTTTGACCAATTTCCATAGGTATTCAACTTTCGGCTTTTTCTCATCGGAAGATGTTATCTCCATGGCTTTCTCCTCAGCTGGCTCCGTTTCGGCAACTATCTTCTCACTGACAGCTTTCTCCACAGCTTTTCCAGCAAACTTGCGCTTTTGTGGAGGCATCGCTCGGGAAGCAGCTTCGAAGGGAATAAAACGAATTTATTTTTCTTGGGAAAAAAGCGAATGAATTAATGAATGAGAAATGAATTAACGAAAATGAATGAATGAAAATGAATGAAGGGAAATCAAATTAGCAAGGATGTAAAGGGGCGTGGCTAAATTCGATTAATCTTTGCTTCTTTCCTCACTAAATTCGATTATCCAGCCATTTTGGCAATTCATTCTTGAAAAAATGGTCCTCGTGAGTGAGAAGTGCGCACAAATCCTCAACTGCCGGGTCTCCGCTCTGCGTAACCGGCTCAACCACCCCACCGACCGAGCCAGGATCATGGCTTTTTTGGACGGACGAATAGTGCGAACGACATACGAAGACCGCAACGGATTCAAAAAGACCTTCTCGATTAGCGGCCTGACCCAAAAAGGAGCCGACTTGCTAATGGCATTTGGCAAGCTTCCCCGACCTTATGCAGTGTGTGTTGCGGCTTATTATTATGCGAAACACAGAATAAAGGTAATTTCATAACAATAAAATCCAAATGACCATTTTTTTAGCTTCACTTCCCCTACCATGTATGCGTCATCGAAAAATTCCCGGAAGGAGCTGAGGATCGATATTTCCCACTCGAGCTCCTAGAGTTGATTGAAGAAGAACCGACACCATTTCCTGGATGGTTCGGGCGTAACCTCTTTGCCGAACTGCCCATCCAAGAAACTCAAAGCAGTGAAGGACAAGGTAATTATTCAAATTTTTTATTTGAAATTTTTCTCAAAATTAGAAGAAACATTCGATAACTGGGGGCGAGACGAATGCACTCAGGATGCATGGTGAACATTCACGACTTCGCCACACGCGCACCTTATACACACGCGCTCGCCCTTCACGCGCTTCCTCGAAAGATGTAACTTAGGCAAATTTCAGCCAAATTTCCTTAATTTTGCATCCATCTACAACTTCTCTTCCTTAATAATGCTCCTTTTCTACCCAAAACTGACCATTTCTCTAGCTTAATTTTACACCCAAGTGCAACTTCTACTTTTTAATTTTTGAAAAATGTTATCTTCTCTTGCCTAATATTTCACTTAGATCATCTTCCCTTCGTTAATATTGCAACTTTTCTACCCAAAACTGACAACTTCTTCCTCTTAATTTTGCAATCTTGTGCAACTTCCAATCTTTAATTTGGTTTTAACCTAAAGAAATTATTCTATTAATTAATTCAATTTGCATCTTTTATTGTTAATTTTATCGCAAAAGAATAAATAAATGAAAATGAAAAATACAATTATTGATCATCAAATTCTTGCTTGAAAGGGGGAACAAAACCGAAATCCAACACTTTTAAGGTTTCCGGATCGAGAATGCCCTTTGAAACAAAGGGCTTATATTTTTTCTCCATTTTTACTGTCAACACCGAGCCATTTTTAAGAGATGGCCGAAGACAATTAGGATAGATGATGGGGACTGATTGAGCTTGGCCAGTAGCAGCAAAAGCCAGTACCCTTTCCTTGAACAATTGGTACCTTAGACCCTGTCCGTTGACGACGTCATGCGACAGAGTCATGCTAGGATTATGAAGTAATCCGATTAGTTTTCTCGAATGAAAAACCTACCCGCGTATTTTCAGCACGTGTTCGGGCTCTGCCTCTGCCGGTGCTCCCTTCTTCCTCAGCCGCAGTCCGTATTGTTTGCATCCTCCGGAAACAAACTCCTCAATCACATGGTCGGGAAACTCGTTGGTAAATTGCCCGAGATGCGGGCTAAATTTATAAATAAATAAGTTAGTTTTCTCGAAGAAAAGCCTACCCCAGCTTTAGCGGGTTGGTGCCGTTCGGATGAGCGTAGATGAGCGAATCCGTCTAAAATTTGCAAAAATTAGGGTCGATAATCGATCAAAAAAGAACTCACATCCGTGTAGAGAAGGGTGCATCCCGGAGTCCTTGCCACCTTTTGCATAGCCCTGAGCAAAAGCACTCTAGCCTAAAAATATAAAAATTTTTAGGTTTAGTTTTTGAAAAACATACAGCGGAGGTGGTGAAGAGGGATATAACAATGTTCGAGCAAGGATGCTCCTCAACCTAAATTTATGCAGTAAATCAAGGATAGCTTTTTATTGAAGAAAAAGCTACCCAATCCTTCTTTTTGCTGTATCCGATGAGGATGCATTCGGGAGTCAGCTCGTCGAGGGATGCCACTTCCACAGACTTGTCCCGGAGCAATTTGCAGAGGTCCGAAGGCTGGTCAGTGACGAGACTTTGAACGAGTCCATGGTTCTTCAACGAGAATCGTCCCCCTGAAATTTCAAATCAAATTTTTTTTTGACCAAAGCAACTTACAAAGGTTGTTGACCGCCAATTTGGCCAGCGCTCGCTTTCCTTTGTTAGGGACCATCTTTGCCTGGTCCAATTCGATGCCGAACTTGTCCCAGCACTCCTTGATGAACTTCGCCTCTGCATCCGCGTCACCGGCAATCCCCTTCTCGAATCCGCTGGCCTAGAATTATGAATTCATTCAAGGTTGGTTTTCATTGAAAAAAATGAAAACTTACCTCGATCTTGCGCTTGATAAACTCTCTCATATATCCCTTGAAAATGTTGTTGTCCCCTTCGGTGTATTCCAGCACGCGGTAGACATGCGTGACCTTGTAACCTTCTTCCAAAGCGACATCCAATTCCATCGAGGTGCAAGTTGTTACCCGTCCACGTCTCTGATCGGTGTGGTTACAATAGTAACCAGCTTTCACAGCTCCCTCAGGGTGTTTCTTCCTAAACAAAGAAAATTGAGCAATTTTCACATTATTAAACTTACGCGCAAGCCATGCAGAGGGGGAACAGTAGGCGGTCGTTGACGCGAACGGGAAGGACGGGGATATCAAGCTCTCTTGGTGGCACCACAAAGGCCTTGATGATGGCCAAATCATATTGGTTATCGTCAGGGCATGTCCACGGCTCTTTCAATTTTTCATTGATGACATGCAGTTTCGGGTGACCGATCGGATATTTGGTCAAAAAGCTAAATTGCCAATGTTTTTTTTTGTAAATTAAATTGTAATTCAACTTACTTGATGTAGGGATACAGGGAAGTTACATCAAAATAAGAAATTTTCTCATCAGGCTGCGCTTCGTGATGAATTTTCAACGGACCCGTTCGGCCTAAGGATTTCAGAAAGATATTCAAAGATTAACACTTATTTTGAAAAATTACCGCCCATGAAAGCCGAGCGAATGTCCAGCGGCCCGAAATTGTCAGAGATGCTCTCGAACGCCTTCTTCATTCTCTCAGGCACAAGTACAAAGCCCAACTTTTCGCTGCACTTCCGGATGAAATCTGCATCCTTGACGGGATCGGCTGCCAGCATCTTGGCGATCTCGCACTCCCAGAAGACATCCTACGAATATTGATTATTAGAATATTCTAAGGTTAGTTTTTTTTTAGAAAAACTTACTACACGGCCAACTTGCGAACGGATATAGTCCAGCCGCTGGTTGTCTAATTCTCGGTTGATGCCTGCCTTCTTGCCGTTGTTCATCCTTTGCTGGTCATTTGGGTAACAGACCGGGCAGGAGTGCCATATGCAGCCTGAAAATTCTGAGGATGAAAAAATTTTTTAGCAGAAAATTACCATGAACTTCCAATCCATAGGATTGGGCAGGTTCATCTTCATATTCTACCCAGCCATCCAATTTATATTTGCCAACCCTTAATTGGAAAATTAGCGATTAATTGATTAAAAATCTCACTTTTTCTCGCCATCTCCACAATGGGCGGTTTGCACAAACACATCCTTCTCATCCATATACCAAAACAAGAAGCGCGTGGCCAATAAACTCTGTTGGTCGCCATGATCATAGCCCCGGTCGCTCACAATTGCCAACTTGCCGCCCTTCAGATGGTTGGTCCGGAAGTGGGTCATGCATGCGGCAGCGATGGTCATGCATTGCCGAAGCACGTCAATTCCGTTGTGTGGGGTATCGTAGAAGGCGCGGTCGGCTTTTCCGTTGGGTAGCACTGCGGGACGCTTCGAGACCTCCATGAATTCAGAGCGGAAGGCAACCAATCCCGCCATTAAGATGTCAACGTCGTTGGTACAATAGCTATAAAATTAAAGCTTGTTTTTCTTTTTAATTTTACGAATTTACCTTGCCAAAGCCTCATCCAAGAGAAAAGGCTCGTTCTTATGCTCCTCAAACCAGGCATCAAACTTTGCCTTCTTGGAGGGCATCATTCCCGAAGCCAAAAAGTCGTCCTCGGAAAGCAGGATGCGTCGCCTAGGTTTATAAAGTAAACCAAGGTTGGATTTTTAATTTTAATAAAATTAAAAACCTACCCATAATTTTCAGGGCGATTCGCCAAGTGGGGAAAAAAAGGCTTATCCTCCACGTCAAGGCCGAAGGTCGGAACCTAAATTTATTTCAGTAAATTAAGGTTATTCTTTTCTCGAAATAAAAATTACGAGCGACGCGAGTGATGTAGGGATGAGGTTGTATGAGTCACGGAAGATGACTTTGGGATTTTTGCCTTTCCGTTGTTTAATTTTGAGCTCGTACAACTTGTTGCCCTTGCGAATCATTTGCGGGATTATCCCTTGGTGGAAGAGCTCACTGAATACCAGGACGTTGTCAAACTTTCCTCCTAAGGTATGAGGTAAAAATTGAATTTTTATTTATTTAAAGAAAAATATTACCGTAGTGGCTAAATGCATAAGTTTCGAATTCCAGCGGTAACTTGTAGAGGATCCACTTGACAAATTCCATCAAAGGATGCCGGCTGACCACCATCTCATCAACTTTGGTGTCGTTGTACGGTCGCTCACTGAAAGTGATGGTTCTGTTGTCCCCGCACACTTTGCATTTATGGTCTCCACGCAAGCTCTCCTTCCATTGCCCCGAAGAAATACAATCCGCACACGAAACTTTGGCTGAAATAAAGTTTGGCACATGCTGGCGGCGTTGTTTTTGGAAAGCAGGGCTGCTGGGGTCATCCGCGGGCTGATGCTGTGTTGTTTCCATGTCGAAGGCCACAAAACGGCATGGAGCCTTTGGCTTTGGCTCCAGTGGTAGGATAAAGCAGCCCTAAATTTATTTGAGTAAATTAAGGTTAATTTTCCCAAATACTTACTCGCTTTGGGTCGTGAAAGTCCTGACACCTCTGACACCATCTTTCTGAGCAAACGTGCCCCTTAAACAGCCCAATCGATATATTCCATTTAAATAGTAAAACCTACCGATCTCCCATTACGCGTGTTATTTTTGATTTCATAGATGACATTGCAATTTTCACATTGATGGCTCTGATGGCAAAAGCCGGATTTTCGGTGCCAATTGTAGCAATCATCAGCGAAAAATGTTTTGCCACATTCAGAACAAAGTTTCTGGTAGTCATCTTGGGGCTTGCACGGAAAACCCGGACCCATCCGTGAACTAGAAAAAATAAAGATTTTGCCTATGCTTTTTTTTGGCCTAAGCTTATTACCATTTGACGCATCGGGCCTTGCATTCTGATTTATGCGTTTTTGGTCTATCATAACAACCTTCACAACTGAAGCAATAAGGCTGCCCGAACAAATTGGCCACTTTCGGCACCCCGTGGAAATGCTTATCCACGAGGTACAAAATTATTGGCGTATCAAAATCGACCGCCCCCTCTTGATATATCGGCTTATATGTCCCCACAGCAGAAAAAATGAAACAACGAAACCGGAACCTGCCAGCATAATCCACATTCCATTTGTTCATCACGGCTGGTACGTAGTCCCGAGCTTTATATTCCTTCTCATTCATGGGCGCATTGATTGCTCGCATCAAAGATTCCGCATCTCGTTGTAATCGGCCTGCCTCTCCGTAACGATTGTGCACGTAGTTGTAAAACCTGCTTCTATTCCAGCCGGCAACGGAATGCATCAGCGTGGCCACAAGCGCATAAAACAAACAGCGTCCGTCGCTGTTATTGATCTGAAAATTTACAAATTAGAACTTATTTTAATAAGAGAAAATTAATTGTACAAACTTTGATTAGCGACTTGTCGCTAATCCGATGGGTAGTTGTTTTCTCATTATTGCCGCCGACTACTTGAGGCTGGGTAGGGAGCTGGGCCAAGTTGACCGTTGTAACGATTACCTCGAAGGGCTCGCCCTAGAAAATTTCAAAAATATTTATTCTTCAGAATAAAAATTGATTTTCTTTAAAAATAATTTTAAGTTTATTCCGGCGGAATAAAAACCAAATAAAAAAAATGAAACTTACCCAAAGCGTGATGCCATCCTGCTTCTTGCTTTGAGCAACTTTTGTGAACATATTCAAAACCGCTTCGCTGGCATTCTCATTGGTAGGTCGAATTGGCGTATAAATTGGCTGATCCAAAAGCACACTGTTGACAGTGCAACCGATATGATCCGGCTTCTCTCCCATGCTTTGTCGACAGCTCTCAATTGCTTCGTTGATGCAATGCTCAAAAATTCCTTCGAGCATAGTCTCCGGATCGTCGGGGAGAGCAGTAATGGAAAAACGAGCTTTGACTTTTCCAAATTTGAATTTGGAATTATGCTCGACGGAGTCGCCCTAGGTTTATGAAGTAAACCAAGGTCGATTTTCATTGAAATGAAAATTTACCAATTTTTTAACAAAGTCCTTGGGGGATTTTTCCGTCGAGGACGATCCACAACCAGTTTGCGACTGGTTTTCCGGCGCACTCAGTAAAGGCCGTTTTGCGGGAGGGGGAGAGATTGACGAGAGCAATCCCAATATGGAAAAGGGATGAGGGCGCTTTGGTGGACGATTGTCCATTTTTGATCTACCAAATGTATTGATCAACGAATTGGAAAATGAAATGTGGAAAAAATGAGAAAAATTATGAATGGATAAAGGTTGCAAAAGCAGGATAAAGCCCTGTTCGTAGCTGAACTGGACCCCTGTTTTGCAATGAGATATGGAGGAAAAATGGTAAAAGAGAAGAATGATTTTAAAATTTTTAAAATTTTAGTTTTTAAATATTGAAAATTTAAATTTCGCGAAAATGAAGCCAAACTGGGAAGAGCCAATATGAAATGAGAGAATGCAAATGAATGGCACATTTCAAAAAATTCGATTCCCTTCATCCCTCCACCCCCCCCCCCATTGCACAATCCCTTTTTAATTGCCCTTGACCATCTGGTATGAGTGCACAATTTTTTCAAATTCCAACCATTTTATTAACAAATGTTCTTACAAAGAAGTCGGGATTATATGTTACATTTAAACGGTGAAGAAATTGATTGAATGAATAGCTTTGGGAAAGAAAATGAATAAAATATAGTAAAATGGGCACAATTATTTGAAAATGGAGATTGATACGGTATTCTATTTCTGCTTACATTAGGAAATGCTTTGAGAAATGAGGAAATCGATGGTAATATTGGTAAAGCCAAACTATCGAAATAGATCACATCCCGATGTAGTCCATATGCGTAAATTGCCACCCAATGAGTGCCTCGCTGTCCTTGAGGGTCCTAAAATTATGAAGTAATTTAAGGTTATTTTTCTCGAAAGAAAAAATACCTAAATTTATTTCAACAAATTAAGGTTGGTTTTTTGATAATAAAAAACCTACCAAATTCACTATGAGTGCAGCTGGATACTGTAGTGAATTTGGCGAGGGGAGGCGGTCAGACGGGTAACACCTAGGTTTATGAAGTAAACCAAGGTTAGTTTTCTCGAAGAAAAACTTACCCGCGGAACACCCTGCTTGTCATCCGATTCGCTTTCAAAATCCTTGTAATCCGAATGCTGTCCATGAGGGACCAGCTCAAATTCTTTTTGATGTTGACGATTTCGAGAGATTGCAAATTTGAGCCAAAGAATTGAGCGGAGCTGGTAAATGATTAGGCTAACTATGGTCATGGCGAACAATGCAACCATTGTCCAACAGAAAATATGTCCTAGATTTATTTATTAGAATAATTTTTCGAATAAAGTTTACCATAATAATCGCCGTCGGCTGGTCTTTCTTTGCAAAGTTGAATTGAGGGAAATGGCATAGGTGCCTGGATGGGGGATTCCATTTTTAGAGAGGGATCCTTAAGGCGTCGCAAATATTCCGGGAACTCCGCATCGGCTTCTCTCAGCTTTTGGTCTTGTAGTTGTTTATATTCGTCCGAAAAATCAATTCGATCCTCGAAATTTAAACCAACCACTGGTAGAGATATTCGGAGGAGAAAAACCACAAACATTAGCGATTTTTGGGAAAACATGATTTATCTAAGAGATGAGAATTACAATAAATTGTGAAAAAATAAAATGAAATGAATGAAAATGATCAAATGGTTGTATCTGTGGCAACATCACGGTTTTTATCCACCATGAACACTGAGTCGGCCTCACCCATCACGATGAGCATGAGTCCACCGGCTGGAACCGCCTCCCGGAAAACAATGTTCACAGCCGTTGAACCTTTTTTGATGAGGTCGAACATGCCACCTTGGTCCTCCCCGCTGTTGGTGAGATTGAACACATAGATGCAATGGGTAAAGAGAAATTGCTCGTAGGTGATTCCGTTGGAATTTAGCGAATTTGAAAAACCAACCGCTTCGTTCATGTCCAAAAAAGGACGGATTGCCAATCGATTGGCATAGTCCAGATCATACCGCGCCTGCGGATATGAACGACTAAATTTATTTCAGTAAATTAAGGTCAGCTTTTTATTGGAAATAAAAATTTACCCATTGGCTATTATACTAATGTCCCGAACATTATAATGGTTAAAATTGAAGGGGCTTCTGCGCTGATCTCCGACATAGTCCGAATTGGCAACCAATCCGAGTGTAACCTAAATTTATTTCAGTAAATTTAAGTTGGGTTTTTTTTCATAAAACCCTACCCTTCTCGGGACTTGTTCCATGAACAAGTTTGCATTGAATTCATAGCGCCTAGATTTATGAAGTAAATCAAGATTAGCTTTTCATTGAACAATGAAAACTTACCCCGGACTAATGAACAGCGATTTCATCATAGTTTTCCGCACAGCATAGCGAGCGGGATTCGTTTCCAGTTTTCTGGCCAATTGTAATGCCAGTCCATCCATAAGATTTAATTTCTTGCAATAGAGCTTTAAAGCGACAATTTCCAGATGATACCGCGGCGGCACAGGCTGACCCTCGACAAGAGGTGCAATGAGCACAAATGCGCTCTCATTTGGCTGGATAGTAATGTCCAGCTCACAACTATATATATATAATATTAATAAATAAAAAAGCCTATGCATAAAAAACTTACTGGTTGATGAGATATTGAGGTTGGTTGAAGAGGTCAGCATCGATTTTGCTGATGAATTGCACTCTATTGCTCCATTCAAAGAGGTTCTTGCGGGTGATAAAACCCTGACCATTTTCTAGAACGGTTCCCTGGTCCCCAAAATATCCTTCGGCATTCAGATGAGATTGCTTGGCCGACATGGGGAAGGATAATTCATGAGAGAGAAAGGTTTTGTAGGCCATTAACGAGTTGGAATTGAAAATTTCTCGACCATTTATCGCTATTCGCATATTATTGATGAATGTTTGTCCGATTAGCTGAATCGGGGCAACATTATCATTAGCCGTGAGATTCATCAGCCGTCCATCTGCTCCCTCCTTTCGAATTTTCATCTCTGCGAACAGATAGCATTTTGATAGGTCGATATAGTTTTGAGAGGAAAATATTTTGAAGTGGTAGGGCGTATCCGTCAGCGGGTTGCTCGGAAGAATTTCAAAGACTTTGGCTGATGATACTGTAACATTTGTAGGAGGAATGCTGAAAAAGTCGACCGCACTGGTAATAGAGTCCACACTCTGTCCGTCAATTTTATGGAAGGCCATTTTTATAATTAGTAAAGTCCAAATGTATCGGATCTAATACGCTTTTTTGTAACTGAAGGTTTATTAATAGCTCTTCCAATAAGTGTTTGATGCGAAAGGAATGGTGGTTGTCGCTTTCTTTTTATACTTTTCCGTCGTCCTGTTCCGAATTGTTTTGGCAATCCGCCTAGAATTATGAAGTAATCCAAGGTTATTTTTCTCGAAAGAAAAAATACCTTTATCCAATACTGTGTCGATGCCTCGCTTTCCTTCTTGGAATGCTTCCTTCAGCGGCGCTCCTTCAGTTACAACTTTGTCTAAAACTCTCTGGCCTGTATTGAGGGCTTCTTGGCCTAGGATTATGAAGTAATCCAAGGTTAATTTTCTCGAATGAAAAAACTTACCAACAGCTGTCCCAACTTTTCGAAGAAGTGGTAGGAAGAAGCGATATATTCCACGGAAGATATCGCCTACGCCACCAGCTCCTGTTTGTAAACCCTTAATTTATGTAATAAATCAAGGTTAGATTTTCATTGGAAGTGAAAAAAAACTTACCCAGCCGCGTTGATAGGGTGGTGAACCTCGGAAGATTGCGTAAGTAAGGGGGTCGGCTCCTGTTTGATCTTCGCCAATTAAATTAGAAGCTCCTGCACCAGTTTGAGTTAGGAATAGGTCTTGATAACCAATTAAACTAGGGTCGAAGATAACATGCACCATTTATCGAATGAACGAAAAAATGAATGAAGTATGAATGAATGAATGAAATGTACAAGATGGAATCAAAAGTTGATCATTTTCTTAAATATTAGTACCGCCATCACTGTTCCATAGGAAAAAGGAACTAGGCGGCCATTATCCATTGTTCGCAGCTCAATTTCAATTTCAGACACTTCTTTTGGCATCACTCGGGCAAATATGGGTGTATCGTAAATCTTCTCTGTGTATTCTCCTGGAATGGCCCCTGTAATGGAGACCACGCGCAGCAGCGAGCTTAGTGTGTTACCAATGATGCTTGGTTCTATCAGACCCTTGGAAATAAAAATTGCAAATAAATTCTAAATTTCTTACCTTGCTGTAGACGGCAAACGATGAAAACCCTCCTCGTAGGTCACATCCATATTTTGCTATTTCATTGTTAACCACATATTGAGGGTTTTCAAATCCTAATACATAGCCTAGTTGGGGCGATAGCGAAATGAACTGTATGCTCGGATCGGTAAATACAGCCTTGAATCGGTCAAAATCCTTGTGGTACTGAAATTCCACCGAATCGATAATCTGACGAATTTTTCCCAAATTTGGCTCCTCTTCATCCTTGCCGCCAATTCCAAGAAGGAGGGAAAATAATCGTGAAGCCGTGTCTGTAGGATTCAAAGGCAATGATTTAATCGGACCATTCTTAGGTGGAGAGGATGCATTCTGCTGCTGTTCATGTTCTTTTCCCTCTTCATCTGTTCTTTCCTCCCGCTGTTTTAAATCTTCAGTTGCCTTTACCGGAGATGGTTCGGAGGCCAAAGCAGGGGATGGCTCTTTGTCAAGCCTAGCTTCGCTGTTCTTTATAGCTTCCTCTTGGTTTTTTCTGTATTGCTCCTCTCGCTTCCTTTCCTCCTCTTCTCTTCTCTTTTTCTCCTCCCCCTCTCGCCTCTTTTTCTCTTCTTCCTCCCGTCTCTTTTTCTCCTCCTCTCGCCTCTTTTTCTCTTCTTCCTCCCGTCTCTTTTTCTCCTCTCGCCTCTTTTTCTCTTCTTCCTCTCGCTTCTTCTTCTTCTCTTCTTCCTCTCGCTTCTTTTTCTCTTCCTCTTCTCGTCTCTTTTTCGCTTCTTCTTCTCTTTTCTTTTTCTCTATCTCTTCCTGCTTCTCTTGTTCCTCTCTCTTCTTTGCTTGCTCTTCCTCCTTCCTATTATCTTCATGTTTGTCTCCAAGACCAAATTTGTCCAAGAATTGTTCTGCTCTATTCTTCTCACCCTCCTTAGGGCGCGATCCCAACAGATCATCCAACAAATCCCTTCCTTTAACTGTCCTGCTCGGACCATCATCAATTAGCTCGGGCTCAGGAAGTTGCGCATCTAATTTAGCCTTCTTTGGTATTTCCTCTTCTTTTTCGGGTGTAGCCAACTGCGGAGATCCCAATGTTTCTTCTTCAGCTCTAATGGGAGATTTGAGCTGTTTACCGGCCGAACGCTTTCTTCGGGCATCCTCCATCCGAGGCGGACTAACATATTGATAGTCGCTCTTCCCAATAGATTCAATGCTTTCGCTCTGATGCTTCAATGTGGCGGCGATAAATTCGCGCAAACTCTCAATCTTAGTGTGAGAGGCCTTTGGCACGGGAATACGTAAAACTCGTTGTCGTCCGTGGTTATCCGCAGTAAAATGGATATTTATGGCTTGATCATCAAGCGTGCCCAGGGTAGAGGGCCTAGATTTATAAAGTAAATCAAGGTTAATTTTTTTGAAGAAAAAATTTACCAAGAATAGGCAAAGGTAATGCTATGCAGACCAACAACCCATGTGCCATTAAAATGAAGGGGTCTTGGCAAGCGAACACGAAATTTATTTGGAGCATTTTCCGGATAATCCGAACTGTTACTAGGCAAATGGACGAAGAATGTGTTGGACATTATTTATTAAATAAAAGGGAATGAATGAAATGAATGAAATGTACAAAATGAAAGAATGATCGCGATTTTATACAAGTTGTGATTCGTGGATCCATTCTGGCTCCGGGTAGCCTATGAATTTTACCAAAATCTCTTTGGTGCCATCGGTTCTCGTTCTCTTTCTCATCACTCGCTCTATTCGATAAGTGGTGTCGACATCTCGGCGCACTGGCGCAAGCTCTTCTCCATAGAAAAATCCCTAAAAATAATTGGTTATACACAAATAAATAATCGATAAAGAACCTTGAATTTTTCACCCCTTTCATCTCGCAGCTTGTAACGGGTTGGTCTCTTCCTAAGAATATTCGGATGAATATTCTAAGGTTGGATTTTATTGAAAATAAAACCTACCAGAATTTCATCGCCATAATTTGGTATATAGCCCTTCTCGAATTGTCCTTTTGCCACACTCATTCGTACTGTCTGACCAGGTTTGAATTTTGGTTTCCCATCCGTTTTCTTGCTGAAGAGCGAGCGATATAATTCTTTGCCATAAAGCTTTTTCCATATGCGCTGGGCATTCTTAAAGTTAACATCAATGGGTCGGATGCCATCAGGCAAGGCCCGGGAGGGAGAACGATTAATGCCATCAACAATTTGATGCACCGTATCTATCCAGTTAAGGGATTTGTGTTGCGCAAAAAATCGATAAAGCCGTCCCTTGACAGTACGTATTGCTCTTTCCGCAAGAGCTGCCTTCACCGTTGAATGGACCGATTCATGTTTGTCGATTTCTTCCTCCTTGAACAAATTCTTCAACGGCGCATTTCGGAACTCCAGTCCTTTATCCGAGAAAATTCGATGAGGCTTCATAGGCATTTGGGCGAGCAGCTGTTTGAATCCCTCTACCATGTCAATGGCTTTCTTTGATCTTAGCG
This sequence comes from Rotylenchulus reniformis, assembly GCA_001026735.1. Classification (NCBI taxonomy): domain Eukaryota; kingdom Metazoa; phylum Nematoda; class Chromadorea; order Rhabditida; family Hoplolaimidae; genus Rotylenchulus; species Rotylenchulus reniformis. The sequence continues at coordinate 202,095 of LDKF01000012.1, forward strand.
GTACCACAAAAATTCGCTTGGAGAGCACATCTATGGCGAGAAGCAAATATCGATTTCCCTTGTTGCTTCGAGAGAGTGCCTGAAAATCCGCCAAATCCACTTGAACATCGGTCATAAATCCAGTTGGAACTGTTTTTGCTCTCGGGAAGTGCGTCCTCCGAGGGCGCATAAGAGTGTAGGTTCGATGCCCTTCGAGGTAATCCTGAACATCCTTTTTGGTAATCCGATCTCCCAGCTCCTTCGTGGCTTCTTGCCATAATCTCTGCACACCAGCAAAGGCAGAGGAAGATTTTGGATCATTGTAGAGCCGGTCTAGGGTATTCTTCACCACTTGGTCGGCTTGAAGCTTTGAAGCCGCTTCTTTTTGAACGGAACCATCCATGAGCTAAGAATCGTGTCCTTTTCAATTCGTTGCTGGATAAATTTGGTCCCAGGAGGTTGATGTTGTCTTCTTACACCAGCCTTGCTGTCAATAATATATCGCAACGACTTTCTCAAGCTGCTGCCTGCCACAGCTTTCCCGCTATCCGTCAAAATCTTATCCCCTCGGATAAGATATTTATTTGGGTTCCGATTGAACCAAATATGGTATCGTTTAGACAATTTTTCGGATGTTAAACTGCTATTTGGAATTGTGAAAATTGCATTTCCATCATCCTGATGAGTAGGGCCTTGCTCACTAGTAACAATTGCTCCCGGCTGCGGAGGATAAGGTTGCACAGCTTGTCTTCGCTGTTGCTTCTTCGCTTTTTGCTTTGTTGAAAGGATTGGGCCTCCGGTTTTGGCAAAGGCCTCTTGACGCGTTCTTTTTCTTGCTTGACGAGGCTCAGAGGGCGTAGGAATTGGTCCTTCTTCAGTCACTTCAGGATTGTATCGACCACGACGGCGAAAATGCCGGGTCGGCTCTGCAGATGGTGCTTCTGGCGCTGAGGGGGAATATCTAACAGGTGCTTGCCGTTGATGCCTGGTTTCTGGCCCAGGTATCAATGGAGCGGGCGGTTCTTCATCTTCTTCCCATCTTTGCTTGATAGCTGACCCAACCAATTCCTTTCGCGTTCTTTTACGATGAAGCTGGGGTCGGCGCTTGCGAGATTTTGGGACAATCCATTGAGGTCTCTCGGCTGAGTCGTCGTCATCAGACATCCATTCTTCTTCGCCAGCATTTCGAGGTGCAGGCACCAGACGAGATTTCATAGGTCTTTGATCGCCAAGATCATCCCCTCGTCGTTTCGTGCGCTGGCGGGGTGAGAATTCCAGAGGAAGCCGTCCCTCTCTTGCAATACTGAGTCTGCGATGTCGAGGCCCAGGCGGGGGAGGCGCGGCTCCTGGCTGAGCCGGTGGTGCCACAGGGGCACCGGGCTGACGCGGCGGTGCCGGTGGAGTAGGCGAAAAGGATGCCGGTGGTGGAGGAGGGGGGGAGGGGGCGGTTGCCTGCCGGCTTCATGGCGTCCACGACGATGAGGCGCTCTTGTAGGGTTGAATTCGATTGCAATTTCCTCTTCATCGCTATCATCTCCTCTCTTCACCAATGCTCTTAACCCCTTACTGAACTCAACCTTTGCCGGCTTGTTCTCGTGCTCCCCTCGCAAATGCAAATATTTGGCAAGCTGCTGGTTATAAAGCACATTTTTAGTATTAGTATTGATACGTTGTCGTTTGGTCCTCTCCAAGGCTTTACGAGCAAAGTCCAAATTAAGATTGCCTGTATCGCTGGTTGTCATGCCTCGATAAATGTCTTCAGGAACGAGGATAAGTTTGGATGCCATTTTTTTTATTGCTGCTCACTGCCGAGCACTTTAGAGGTAACTGAACGAGCTAAATCGATGAGAATAGGTGTGAGAAGGGCTGCAAATAGAGGGCCGGCTCCACTTCCTTTTTGAATTAGCAATCTCCTTGCCCCTCTCTCTGTGCGCTTCCTTGCAAGTCGCCGGAGAAAATCGGCGTATGGGAGAAGGCGCTTTTTCTGACGAGTTGTAAGTTGAAACCGCGAATAGAGAATATTCATGCAAATCTCCACGAGTGAGAGAAGCTGGTCAGCTCCGGCGTTCTTTAAAAGCTTTTTGCGCTTGCTAATTGATTTAGTGCGAGCTAATGAACGAAGAAAATTGGTGTTGCTTTGGACTAATGGGCTAATGTTTGTTTGTTTAGGCGAGGCCATTTTTAGGAATGAAAATGATGCTTTCGCCTTCCTCTCTGTCGTCTTTAAATATACCAGTTCGGAGTCTTAATGTGGGATCTGAGGCAGCATGCATGTCAATTAAAATGTATCCATATGGTTTGTTGGTGGCTAGGCGATAGGAATCGAGAAAATAACCAAGCCGTCTGGGAAATAACTGAACTCCAATGTTGCGAATGGAGAGTTCTGAATTTGGGCTTCTCATAAGCACCAAATATTGAGCATTCTGTCTCGGAACGCGGAGTTTTCGGTCAAACAAGGCTTGCGTAACAAAGATGATGGAAAAATTTTGATGGTGCGAGTCCTTTAGGTAATATTCCGAGAGTTGTTGTTCCGAAATGGAGAGGAGAAGATCGTCGAGCACAAGCAACAGTGGTTTGGGCATCCTTTTAATCAATTCTGCTGGTGCCACCCCAGAGTAGACACTGACCCCCGAGCGTTGTAGGATTGGGACAATTTCGGACATTTCACCAAAACAATAAAGGATGGATGCTGGTGGAGGGCTAATTAGGCTGGCGGATTCAGCAATGAGTTTGAGCAAAAAGGTGCTCTTCCCACTTGAGCTGGGACCCGAAATAATCATGCCGAAAGGATGCTTCAACTTTAGGTCTTTATCGGAGAAGCTTGTTGTGCTAAGCATTATTACAAGATGAAGAATAATGGATTATTAATGGAATGTGAATACTGAAAATGAATAATAAGAATTAGAAATGGGAAAAAATCGATAAATAATTAACGGGTGAGCATTCGCTCCATCATATAATCGGTTCTCACTGTTTCACCATGCTTGAGCGGAGAAGTCAAAAGCGTTGCAGCAGCTGTTTCCTCCTCAATGCGTTCAAGCTGGCGCTTCTGTGCTTGTCCAGATGATCCAACATCGAGACCGGTGGTTGCCGCTGCGATGCTGTCCATAAATTCCTGAGCCCCTTGCCATTCCTGGTCACGAGTCGGAGGCGCCGTTTTTGGCTGAGCATCCATCCCGAAAGTCGCAGCAGAAATGCTGCTCATGAACTCTTCTGCCAATTCGGGTTTGGCCGGAGGCGCCGCTTTTGGCTGAGCATCCATCCCGAAGGTCGCAGCAGAAATGCTGCTCATGAACTCCTCTGCCAATTCGGGTTTGGTTGGTGGCGGCGGTGGAGGAGGAAGAATATGGGTTTCCCTCATAGGCATTTCTAAATAGGATAATAAAAAAATCATCTTTTAAAATAATTCTGACCTTGAAGAGTCTGAGTGCTAACATTCAATCCGAAGGTCGCAGCAGAAATGCTGCTCATGAACTCCTCTGCCAGCTCGGGTTTTGGGGGAGGTGGCGGCGGAGGTTGCAAAAGCAACGCGGGGTTTGCTAATTAGAGAAAATTATAAATTCTAAGGAATAAAAAACTTACACTTTGGTTGAGCAGATGCAGGCATCTTGATCAATCTCGGCTTTTTAGCATTGGTCTCCTCCGGGCATCCATGTGAGATATTGAGAAGCTTACTCTTGGCCTTGAATTTGATGAATGTGTGCCCAGGCAAGTCGCGGATGTAGTCGAATGGGATTAGTCGTGGCTTCAGATGATCATTCCAAATAGTAACTCCTTCTTTTGTGACCAGCTGGTTGACATAATCAGGCGGTGTCTTGCACTTCTCGCACGGGTCCAGAGGAACGATCACGGGATGTGCGATGCGACTGCTGGTCACCTTCACCCCAACTGAGGTGTAGAAAATTTTTACGTCGTCGGGAATGATTTCTTTCATTAGGTCGTCGATGTTGGCCATGTTAAGAGCCATTTAGAATAAAAGAGGGAAGGGAATAGGAAAATTAGGAGAAAGAATAAAAAAGGAATGGGTGGTAACGAATGAATGAATGAATGAGGCTTAGTAATGAAAGGATTAGATCAATTTAGGATCCGCCCCCTAGTCATTTTTAAATTTGGGCTAGCGGCAATTAAATTTAAAAAGGGAGGTCCGCATAAGCGGAAATTTGAAAAAATTGGATGAAGAAATGTAATAAAAAAGGCAAACCATGAACTAATTGGCCATCTGTCGAGGGCGAAAGAGGAGGGCGAGGAAATTTTAATTATTTAAAAATCATCCCCTTCCCTCCCATGATTCATTTAAAATTATTATTTTTTTATTATTATATTATTTATAAAAAATCAACTTCCAAATATATTATTTTTATCTAAATACTAGGTAATTAAATGTGAAAAAATGGAAAATTATGTGATTATTAAGATCGATTGTTATATGATCAGATCATCCTAGCTGTATAGTTTCCCTCCTTCCTTCTTTTCGTTCATAGCAGAGCCGCAAAGAGTCAGCACCAAGTTGGACCAACGGCCGCCATCTGGAGAGGGGAGGGATTAATTATAGAAGAGAATATTTAATAAATTTTGTACCTGTCCAGCCGCTTCAATGGCTGATACGGCACGGGCAACCCGCCCCGGGCCAGATGGCGGAAGGGGATGCTAAAGGATGAGGAGGGTAAGGATAGATGGCTATAAAATTCGGTTCCCTTCCCTCTCACCTCGGTGTCCTGCGCTTCAATCTGAAGAGCCGCAGAGGTGGAGGGCTGAATGGGATGAGGGGGATATATTAAAAATCTAAAAATTATCCACCTGAATGTCGGGTGTCTTGGCAGGGCGAGGAGCAGGGATTGCCAGGGGCTCCGGAAGGGGATGGCCGGATTCCGGGAAACTTCCATGGATTGTAACTTAATTATGAAATTGAAACGGGGAGGGAAGAGGGGGGGATGGCGGAAAACCCAATTAATTTACCGGCAGCCTTGGAGGGGCGACGGACGATGCGCTTTTTGCTGTGGTTGCCGTTGTTGTGGCAAAGCCCAACCAAGAACAAGATTAGCAGAAGCCATACCTGAAAGGGTAGAGAAAAATTAGTTTTATAGAAAATAATAGTGGAAGGAATATACCGAGATCAATGTGATCCCGGTGATCAGGTAGAGAAAAGAGGGAGGAGAGAGTGGTGTAGAGGGAGGAGAGGGTGGCGGGGAGAGGAGATATTGCGTGAGGTTGGTGATCGATTGGTGTGCGCAGAGCAGAGGCGAACGGTAGATCTTGGGGCGCCAGCAAACGGCATTTTCCGGGCAGGAGCAATTTGCCGGAACCCAGGGAAGGGGAGAGTAGGAGGACATATTTTTTTTCAGATCAGAATCGGTGTGAAGTGTGGCCTTCACCCCTTCCCCGGGTTACCCATCCTTCATAACAATTGCATAAGTTGTTATGCTCTCTACCCTTTCTTAGGGCAAACCAGAGAAATTTACATTCATCAAATTTGATTTCACACCCTTCCACTTATTCATTCTTTCCCTTCCTTCTCCTCTATCCCCAACATCCGCTCATTCCCCCTCCGCCGGGGGGGGGNNGGGGGGGAGAAGAAGCATCTGGCCGGGGAGGGGGGAGGGCTAGGGTCCCTACCCTTCAAAGGGAGCCGCCGGTCGCGCAAAGTGCGCGAGGTGTTAATTAGATTAGTGGTTAACCACTAATCTAATTAACACCCCGCGACAAACACCGTGGGTTTACTACTTATATTTTTTTAAATTTTTACAGTATGGTGTGCAATTGAGGCTTGGATTTGCGCAGGTTGGATCGCATCCAGTGCAGGTTTTGAATTCCTCATTTGGCGCCTTGCATTGACATTCGCTCTCGTGCATGCAACGGTTCAAGTTGAGAGGGTCCAGGACATAATGCTGCAACGGAAATACGATGAAACAACTTTTAAGCTTCATAAAATAATCGATTAATTCTTATTAAATCATCCTAGACAATTATTATTTAATTTATTTTTTGCAACCCGACAAAAAATTGCATACCTCTGCGCATACACAAGTGATCGCACTAAGATAGTTGCAACTCGTGGGACAAACGTAACCGTAGCCACACACTGGCTGACATTGGCAACTGTAGTTGGCCACGGTCATGTTGGGTCCGTGGCAGATGGGCGGAGCTGAGGTTGTCGGTGTGGTGGATTCTGTGTGCCGAAACAATGGAAATGACTAAATTCTCTAGCAGGGAACAGTTCGTACTAAAGCTTTCCCCCGCCGGTATCTATCACATATTAAATTAATTAATGTAGGTAACATTTTTACTGAGAAAATAGTTTATGAACATTTCTCTTTTTTTCCATCCCTCCTCTCGATAAGTTTACATCTACAAAATATTTAATCAAACTAATTGTTACTTTGTGTAGTGGTGCTGATGCGCGGAATTTCGCCCTTGTTGCACAGATCACCCTCACAAGTTGCACAGTTGTAAGTGCTGCTGTTACCATCTTGCCCGCATTCGCCCCAACGTAATTGGTCGCAGATTCCGTAGCTCGGAGTGCTCCAAGTGTTGCCACAGCCCTTCATGTATTTGGTCACATCGGCTTCAAAAAATTATCCTCGAGATCATCAAGACTTCATTCACCTAGTTTGTTCCCTATAAAACGTACAAGTGTGACAATTATGATGCAGTTCGTAACACTGCGTCACACCCTGGTTACACAAGATGGGCTGGAATGCATCATTTTCCCGCCGCTTCTGGTACTCAACACACTTTTTGTAGTCCTCCGAATTTGTGTTTTTATACCAAGAACAATCAGCGACAAGAACAGACCCGTTGTAACAATGGATTCCTGAACAAGATAATGGCACTTATAAATATTGTCTGGGTGGATTATTTTTCTTTTAATTTATTTTTATTGAATCTGGCCCTTTGATCATTACTTTCATGGTATGGTGTGGTCGTTGGAGGTGGTGTAGTGGTGCGCTCCATTGCACATTCTAAAATAGCGAAAATGGGATGTTGTTGATGCCCTATAAGATGGAAATTGTGTTAAATTGACCCACAACCCATGCTTTTAAGCTCTCAGTTCTAGTTACCGGTTTTAAATGGAAAATATGTAAATTATTACATTACCATCGCTATTTATGGCAACACAAGTGCCAATCTTATTGCGAAGATACCCATCCTTGCACACACATCTTGCAGTTGCTGCACTGCCTTAAATTGTTAATTGTATTGTTGTTTCGCTTTTAAAACAGATGATTTTGAAGTAATTTTTCCGCTATTTAAGCCATTTTACAATTTTGGCAACTGATAAGATTAGAAATTTTTATACCTATGAAGAATTCCTTCTAAAAAACCCTGTATCGGCCTCAGGGTGGCCCTTTCCAAACACCAGACACGGCGCGGGCTGTAAAAATCATGGCAAAATTTTTCAAAATCTTGGCAAAAATATGGCATTTAAAAAGGTTTAAAATTGTAATTCAACATAGAAATTTATACGAATATAATGTATAAATTTCTATGTTGAATTATAAAGAAATATCTCCGCGGAGATACTTTTTTAAGCAATTCTGGGTTAGAAAGAAAGAGATCAAAAGCCGTTTTTGTAATCCCTTTTGTACAATATAGTTGGCAAGTGAAGCTTGGATTTGCGCAAGTCGGCTCGCATGGCATGCACGTTTTGAATTCCTCATTTGGCGCCTTGCACTGGCATTCGCTCGCATGGACACATCGGTTCAAGTTGAGAGGGTCCAGCACATATTGCTGAATAGTGGAAATTAGAATGGGCGGATGAACAATTCTAAAGGAATTTTTGGAAAAATTTGAAAAATCGAATCGATCAAATTGCTTTTTCTCGATGTTAGAGATAGTATTCTTCAGTTTGGGTTCTATTTATTGCGGTTCATGCCGTTTGTGTATCTACCGTTTTTGGGTCTTTAGAGGTCTTTTCTTTTGTGCATTTATAATGTCAAATAAACAGCTATCTGGTTTTTTTAACTTTTTCGTTAGACCTAGAAGTTTCAAAAATTATAGTCTTGGATTTTCAAAAAAAAATTCTTTGGTTTATATGTAAAAAATCTATTTTTGAAAAAGAATTTCCGATCTTAAAAAATTGGGGTTTTCAAAAAGTTTCAAAAAGATATTTCATATTTTATTTTGGTTAACAACCGGCACTCACAATCAGAGTGGGAAATCAAAAGTGTAAGAACACAAATTTACCAGTGAAGATGAAATTGTTACCTCTGCACATACACAAGGAGCCGATTTGAGAAAGCTGCACTCAACAGAGTTGTCGCAAAGTGTACCGTAGCCACACAAGGGCTGGCATTGGCAATTGAAGTTGGCCACGGTGGTATTGGGCCCGTAACAAATGGACGGCGATGAGACTGTCGGTGTGATGTACTCTACATACCGAAACAATTTGGCCATTTAAGATTAGTTGCGAAGTTAAAATGCGCGTCAGAAAAATGTGGAAATCTGACTTCTTCGTTTGAGCCTATAATTTTTCGAAGCGTTTTTCCCCTAAGTTAAATTAAAAAGAACAAAGTACACGTATGATCAGCTTATGGAAAATTTATATTGCACAAAATCGTTTCAAAAAATTATAACTTAAAGGGATTTCCACATTTTTCTGACGCGCATTTTATTTCCACATGCGAATCCCTGAAATACAGCCCTTTCAGACTCCGACTGCGGGGGGAGGATTCTGGGTTTGCCAGTCGGGTTTGATTTAGCTGATATAGAACTTATTATAGAGCAGATGTTGGCACCATAGGAACATTATTTATGATTTATGTGACGGGGTATTTGGTATTTTCATTTTTTAGGGCAGGGGCCTCACTAGCTCATCACCACTAACAGAGAATTTTATTTTGATACCCATAAAATTATATAATAAGTACCTGGTATTGTAATGGTGCTAATTGGGTATCCGTTGGTAGTTGTTGTCGTGCTAGTTGGGTATCCCTTGGTGGTGGTCTTGGCTGGATATTCCTGGCCATTATTCATGGAAACGCTCATCAATGATAATAAAGCGAAGAAATGGATGAACCAAGCAGACATGGCAAATATTGAGGATTTTTTATTATTAAGTTTAAAATAAAATATCTTAAAACTCAAGCATATTTTTTGCTTGTTTTTAATTTGATGACAAAACATGATCTCTCGAAACACATAACAACTTTGTGGTATCGCAAAACTGACATCAAGATATGGATTTTGCTTTCGTGAAAACCTTTAATACCTATCCAAGAAACAAGTTGGAATTGTTAGTCTTTCTTTTATTTTTTTTATCATCACAACGTAATTTATAAAAAAGATAAAATTAAAGAAAAAATAATCAGAGCTTTTGAATGATAAAATTGGTAACCAAAATTCTTTGTCAAACAAAAGGAATACAAAGGACTACAATGAGAATTTTATTATTAAAAAATTAAAATTTATTTAAAAAGACGTGAAGATTTTTTAATGAATAGGAAAAGAAGGTTGTACACATCAGCCCCCCCCCCGTTCCCCGCCTGCGCTAGAAAAAATGGTTATAATACATATTTTCAGATAATACCTAGAGAAATAGTAGCATTAAATATCTGCTATAAACTTGTAAGAACAGCTATCCGATTTGGCCAATAGAAAAGTTATGGCCAGATCATTGGCCAAAACCGCGATTTTGTGGTTTAATTTGGCCATAACTTTTTTCTTAATCAATCAATACTCTGAAAAGCATTACTTAAATAATCAAAAGAGGGTTTGAAATTTTTTTGAATTATGATCATTATTTGGTATAATTTGGTTAAACTGCCAAATGATACTAAGCTAGGAAACTTTTTATTATTTACAAATTAACTAATAAGAGGCCAAACTACATTAGGAAAAAGGCTTACAAAAAAACCATAGTAGATTTGGCATAAAATTTCGAAACAGAGCGATTTTGCCGGACTAACTCGGGACGAGTCGACTTGTTCGAGCCATCTTAGGTGCTTGGCCATAACGTAATAATTTTCAAAATGGGCAATTATCTATAACTTAAAAATTTGCTTTTATCATTTTAAAAAAATGATTGTGCAAAATTATCATAGAAACATCGGCGCTAGTGTAAAGGCGGACCATCTTGGGACTCTAACTTTTTTTGAGTCTCGGTACTCAAATATGCGTCAAAATGGACATCAGATTCGGATTCAGCGTCAAAAATTACCCTAGGGAAGTAAAATTTCGAGGCCTAAGCCTCGAAAAACCGGAATAATAGAATAAAGTTCTATGCCAGTAATCTGTACTGGCACTGTGGTGGCTGAGTGGTTGCTAAGTGGTTCATTTTTAGTGGTTCGTGAATAATGAACCATGGTAATATTATCTAAATTACAATTTTGATTTATTAATATCAATATGAGGGAGTAGAAATCAATAAAAAAAGATTTTGAGTACCGAGACTCAAAAAAAGTTAGAGTCCCAAGATGGTCCGCCTTTACACTAGCGCCGAAACATCAGTTAGTTACCTACGTAAATTTTTCATCTTAAAAAATATATATATTTTTTTAATTTTCAGTCATAGTGGACTTAATCTAGGATTACAAATCTTGCCAATCTCCATTTTCCAAAAATTTCGAAATTCCATTCTTTTTCAATTTGACAACTTATTTCTTTTGCTATATGTGCACTTCTATATTACAATAATACAAATAGAATTTTTACAACCCATCGAATTATTCCTTTTTTTGAACAAATTTAAATAAGTATTCTATTTGATCCAAGTCAACTATGATTTAAAAATCAGGTAATTGATATAAATATTTTCCATTTTTCAGCGGAAAATTTATTCTAAGTAGAACAAGTTTTTCTTCAATCGACAAAAATGGTATATTGGAGAAATATAGATTTTAGGAAAAAAATGTGAAACGATACCTTGAAAATTCTTTTCAGAAAAGAGGAACGAAAATGATGTAAAAGAGGAATAAAGATAGCTAAAAGAGAATGGAAAAAGAATAAAAATGGAAGGAAAGGGGAATTAAAGAAAGAAAAAAGCAAATGAAAAAACGACTCTTCCTCGTACAGTCTAAAATTTTTTTTATCAATTTTTTAAAATTTATTAAATTAACATCATTGGTTTGAAAATAATTTAAAAAATTCTTTCCGCACTAAGAAGACAAAAATGTTTTTTTCATAAAGAATTTTTTTAAATTTTTTCTATTGTTTGAAATTTTAAACCATAGGGAAAATATATGTAATAAAAATGTAATATGCATTTTTTGTAATATAAATACCTATGTATTATGTTATATGTTATAAAAATGGGAGAATAGGACTCCAGTTTTAAATCGAAAACCCAGATTTTCCGGGTTCTTACTTAAACATGAAATTCGAATTTTTTAACTCTATTTTGGTTTTACAACCAAATTGTACATGTCATATATCGTTTTTTCCTCAACTTGTTTAGCTCTATCGATTGATATATATTAAAAAAATCTATTTTTTGTCCATCATCCTGTTATTTTATCGACTCTTTTTAAAATTTATAGAAACATTCTCATAAATAAAAAACGAATGATGTATTAGTTGTAATAATTATGTCTCATTTTTTAAAATCAATAATTATTGAGTTTAACGATATCTTATGGTTAAAATTGCAATTGGATTTTCCACGTCAATAAAATACGCAATATGCTGGATAATATGTAGATTGGATAAAAAATTATTATTCATGTCAAATCCATTTGTTCCGTAATTTTTACCCAAGTTAATTAACATTTTCTCCTGCTATATAAAAGTGAATTATATGTATAGAAATAATTTAATAGTAAATATAAAATCAAAAATTGCAAAAAAAACAAATATAATAAAATAGTGTCCGTAATTGGGATCTACATTCAATTAAATTCTATAATTTTGTATTAGGCTTTCCATTTTTAAATCAAAATAATGTACATATAAAATTTAATATAAAATAAAAATGATGAAATTTGCACTTTTATTATTCACTTTAATTGAGTTGGCTGTGGTTCTGCTCTATGCAACTAATCCTGATGGCAAGTCGGAAGGTAAAATTCATTTTATGATCCATTTATTTTATTTATGTTGTGGATCTTGGGCTCGTTTTCGAATCTCGAGAAATTTGGGTCTCGATCATCAGTTGAAACAGTATCTGGAAATGCATCAGTCATAACAAAACTTAAAAAAGCGGAAAATGTGCCAGTGAAATATCGAAATAAAATCAAAAAACATAAGGATTATGTACATTTGAGGAAGCAAATTACCATACACATTTACGGTCCCGATACTTGCGGCACATACGCTTTAATTCAGTTCAAATAGAAGCTAGAAAAAATTAGTATGGTGTCAAAAAAATAGAGCAATAAATTAGCTACAAAATGAGCCAAAGTCCACTCAAATTGGAACACTGCGAAAAAAGTTATGGCCAAAATACTGAGAATTTGGCCAAAATTGTTATTTTGGCCATAACTTTTTTCACACTGGTCCAATTCGAGCATGCATAAATCCAATTTTTAGCTAAACTTTTGCTCTATCTTTGATATCTCTGGGTATGGTTTACATCGAGTTATAGCGAGAGCCGCAAATATCGGGGCCGTAAAAGTCGTACAACCCATACACATTACCCATAGTCAAGAAGTACCAGCACTCACAATCAGCAGTGAAAACATGTTAAAAGTATGGTAGTGATTTTTATCTATGAACAGGCGAAAAAATCAGTAGACAGTATACAATAGAACGTATAAGATACTTGCTGTAATACGGTACTGATTGAACTATACTGATCAATAAGAATGAGTTAAAAATCATATTTCAATATATTTCACATATTAAGGATTTAATTAATTTTATAAATATTTCTTATTTTATAAATACTCATTATTCATATTTATTTCATTTCCCATATTAGTTGCAATTGATCACTGATGCTTTTCCGCCCTATTGAAATTTTGCTTTACTGACTCATTTTTCATTGACGTTTTTTCCGGAAACCATATTGATATCTTTTGGACTAGGAAAAAATCAACAGTTGGCTAAAAATGAATCTATACTGATCTCCCTCCAAATATATATTTTTATACAGCTCTTTCTACCAATTAACACGCCAGTACGACATTTGCGGCTCTCGATATATCGTAGTTCAAATCAAATTTAGAGAAAAGATTCTAATTCCAAAAATAGAGCTAAAATTAGCTATAAAATAACCCAAAAAACGCTCGATTTAGACCCCCACCTATGAAAAATTATTGCCAAAATAATGATTTTGGCCATAATTTTTTTTCATAGTGGAGCAAATTGAGTGAGCTAGAATTTCCATTTTTTGGTTAATTTTCTCTATTTTTTGACACCAAACTCTTTTTCTGGGTTACGTTTGAAGCAAGTTATAGCGAGTGGGCTGCAAATGTCGTCACACCATCAACATAAGAATATTTGCTACTGAATCTGCTTCCTATCCTTTTGTCTCTATGCACTTTTTAAAATTTTTCGGTGAATGTCCTTTTTCTGAATCTATTTTTTGAGGACAAAAAATGGTCCGCTATCAAATTGAGGACGGTGAGCACATTACCATTGCTTACGGAAACGATCAGCTCACCGGATTGTTTTTGTCCGTTTACGATCGACGATTGAAATGGAGCAGTGATACGTCGGGGGATGTCAATGCGGTCACTGAGAAGGTCGGATGTGGAGATGGCGGAGGAGCTTACTTCGATTTGCACACCGGTGGGCCAAGTCATTTTAATATAATTGTCCAATTTTTTATTACCTATTTGTTAAATTTTCTAACATAATGATCCTTTTAGATAAAAACAAAAAGTGAATAATGTGGAAGAAAAATTTTGAAAAATTAATAGGATGCTTTCTTAAAGGATTAATTAATATATCATGCCATGGATGCAACCCATAAAGTATTTTTTCTTATTTATGCATAATAAAAATATCAGTTTCACATACAAGGATACAGATTGGACACTTATAATCTTGCTAAATCATGTGAAACATACTGGTCAGCAGAATATATAATGTACTTCGTGAAGTTCGTTTGCTACCACATGAATTTTTGAAAACAGTACCTAGTATCACTCTAGAATCACTCTTATAATGTAATCATGTACTAAAAACACGTAAAAAGTGCGTGTTGGCACATCATTTAAAAAACAGAACATATAACATCATTTCGTGCACTTGCTACGGTGTGGTCAAACACTAATAAGTAATTTTTAGAAAAAATCCTCTTTTAAACTTAAACCTATATTTCTATCCAAAATATCATTTTTTACACAAGTACAGGAAATCATGGCTTCGGTCATCGTGTATCCCAATCAACAATCGTCACTTTCATGCAGCGTTATGGAGTTCCGAAGGAGCGAATTGAAGAACTGCTCAGCCGCCGCAACTCTCTCGGCAAAGGGCTCGAGAAATTGAACCTAAACAAAGGGTAAATAATAATTCTAAAAAAGAAAAAATTCTGATGTAATAAATCCCCCTAGATAACGGACATGAATAATATTGAAAAATCGAAAAAAAATTGAAAAATCGTCTAAAAAAGATTCCATGGGGTAATATTGACATTGAATCACATTCTGACGTCATTTTTATGTTGAAATCAATATTTCAATGCATAAATTGATTAATTAATTTTTTATGTCACATCAAAATTGGACATCAGAATCTGAATTAGTGACAAAAATTATCCAAAGAAAGATGATTTTACGGTGAAAAATTATTTTTCGAAAACGTCAACTACACAAGTACTGAAAATTGCTTATCACCACATTATCGAACATTGGCCATTTTTTATAGGGAACACGACAAAGATGAGATTGTGACTCCATCAACTTCTTCCTCTGTTGCCGCTACCAATTGTGCGTATTGTGGACAAACAGCGAGCCAACGTTGTGCAAAATGCCATAAGAGTGGTGGCCAAGAGGTTGTAGGGCATTTGAATTTGTTATTAAAAATTTTTTTCAGCTAGATGTAACCTTATTAGTCATTAAAATTTTATTTGTATAACTTACATGTTCCTATATTGCAGGTTTTCTATTGCTCCAAAAAATGCCAACTAGCGGATTGGCCATCGCACAAACACTTTTGCTCATTGACTGTTCCGAAGAAAACTAAAAATGGTTCTTTTTTCACTAAATAAATTTAAACTATTCCCTTCGCTGAGTTGGATTTTGATGTATAAAGATTAGCTTTATATTCGCTTCTCCTTTCAATGCATGTGAAAAAGCATTTACCTATGAATAGTGCATACCGTAAATGCTCTAATATAAGACCGGGGTCTTATATTTTTCAAACCCTCTCAGAGGGAGGTCTTATAATAGAGCAGGGTCTTCTATTAGAGCAGGTCTTATAATTTTCAAACCCCTCACGGGGTTTGAAAAAATTGATTTATGATCATTTATTTTTTGAAAATTTGTTTTTAAAGAATTGGAAAAACATTTATAACGAAACAAAAAAGAATTAAACGACAAATTCGGGAAAATATGCTTTATAATTCCGATGATTTTCACCACACAAAAACCATTTTTTATTTTTATCTAAAAAATGATAGAATCATTTTCCTCAATGGAAAGACAGATCTACCTATATAGCTTATTAGAGAAAGATCAGCCGGGGTCTTATTGGAAGGAAAAAAACGAAAAATTGAAATTAAAAAATAATTAAATAAATTACAATTATGGATTAAGGGTTCTAGTTCGTTTTGAGAAATCAAAACAATTAAAAAAAATTTTTTAAACTAAAATTGAAGAGTAATTTATTTTAAAAAGAATCATTCAAAAAAAGAGAAAATGGGACATACATCTTTTGAAATTCTTTAATACTAAAATAGAAGCCAGAAATTATTTGATTTCCTTTATTTAACAAATTTTTTTTTGAATCTAAAAGTAAACAATAAAAAAAGAGGAATAGATCTGCCATTTAAATAAATAGTGAATGATGAAAAATGTAAAAGTATTACGATTAGAGAATCAGAAATCGCTTCAAAATAAATTTTTAAAGGGGAAATATTTTTCTTTGGTCTGTTCAAAAAAGAAATAGGTCTTATAATAGAGCGGAGTTTTATATTAGAGCAGGGTCTTATAATTTTCAAACCCCTTCAAAAGGGGGTCTTATATTAGAGCGGGGTCTTATAATAGGGCAGGGTCTTATATTAGAGGAAATACGGTATTTCGGAACATTTTCTAATTATTGACATTTAAAAATATCCTTTCCAAAAATTGATATTCATCATTTTAAAATATAAAATTAATTTGAAATTTTGCTTAAGAAGGAGGGAAAAGGTCTGTTCTCGCTGTACTTCTGTCAGAAAACGATCCAAAGACTTCGTTCGTTGAGATCCCAATAGAAAGAATTGAAGATGAAGAAGTGGGATGGTATTGGAGTGCTGACACAACAGCCATTTTTGGCAATTCGATCAAAGGCCACAGTTACAAAAACTTGAATGTCAAAGGTCGTCGTTTTATTATTTCTAAACACCATTTTTATACGGGTTTAAAATTGGAATCGAATTTGACAAGTTGGCCAAGTCATTTACCTACTGGCATCATCTCATATAAAAATGGCCAAATCCAATCATTAAATTATTTTGAAATATAAATTCATTTTTTGGAGTAATATTAAAGAAAAGTCCACACTTGTTGGGTAAAATTTTTTTTAAGATCGTTGTTTTTTGAATATCCAATTTTCTGAGTTATTAACACGAGTTACACGTGATATCAAGTTGCAGGAAAAATAATTTCCAAATAATTAAAAATATGATGTAAAATCATCATCCTTCTATGGGCAGTTTAAGGCTGTATCCGAGTCGGCTAACAGATTTGGCATCTGCTTTAATCAGATTGGATTTTTATTTGAGACGATCCAAGTTATCCATAAACTCGTAATAAATGCAAAAAAACTAAATCGTAATAATAATAAATATCGGAAGTCAGAATCAGATTCTACATCCTTTATAAATATTATCATCATTTTGAGTGCCAAATCATCTAGCATGTTTCTAAGATATTTATTAAATTTATATTTCCTTTTAAGCAAATCGTCCGTTGAAGCACATGGTGCATTTCATGTATCGTGACAATTTTGCCAAGGATAAAAAATCCCAGACGAATAAATGTGTCCAAAAAATGCTCAACGGAGAGATGCCACCTCACCTTTGGAAGGGACCCATTTTGGTGCTGAAAGATAAAGGGTATCATTTAAAAATTGTTATTCATATAATATTTTTAACATATAAAATAATTATTGTAAATTTAAGGACTAATTTTATGGATCAGTATGGATCCCGACGAGATTACATGGACATGCAATTGAGTGATGCCAGAGACATCGTCGATTTCTTCCAAACCTATGGACGCGATAATCAATGGATTGGGTGAAGAAGTTTTAGAAAAGTGCCGCAATTTCGAACAATTCAGTGACGTAGTATATGGAATGCTAATATTTTATGTTGATAAAACATGCTAAATTAAGAAATTCTTCCTATATGAAGTATATATGTGTCAAATGTGCTGTGCGTTAAAAACCGCCAAAAGAGCCAATCTGGCCGAAATTTTTTTTTGTCTAAGCTTAAATTATAAAAGGAGCCGAAGTTATAAAAAGCCATTAAGGCGAAGTTATAAAAAGTCATTTTGTAGAATTTTATGCACATTTCTGATATTTTTAATTTCGCTTTTAAAAAAAAATTCAAAAATTTTCGTGAAAAATCCCATTTTTGGATATTTAAAAAAAATTCGATGTTCGAATTTCGAAAAATTAAAAATACCAGAAGAAGGTGTATAAATTTCTGCATAATGACTTTTTATAATCTCGGCCTAGCAAGCTTACTTGATAAAAATGTTTTCGGCCATATGACTCTTTTAGCGGTTTTTTAAACGTATCAACATTGTCCCTTATATAAAATTAAAATTCCCTTTTTTGGCTTATATGAATATCCACCAGAAGTCAAATAAGTACATATGGAAAGCAGTTTATTTTTTTTACGAAAATCTTAACATGTCTATCAGATAGGTTGTGTCCAAATTTGGACATCATCCACATTTTAATGCGCATTTTAATTGTATTTATTG
The DNA here is from genome assembly GCA_001026735.1 of Rotylenchulus reniformis. Taxonomy (NCBI): domain Eukaryota; kingdom Metazoa; phylum Nematoda; class Chromadorea; order Rhabditida; family Hoplolaimidae; genus Rotylenchulus; species Rotylenchulus reniformis. The sequence goes on from LDKF01000012.1 coordinate 220,088, forward strand.
ACGTGGATATAGCACGAAAAAAATTCAAAATTGGGAAATTTAAATCAAACTAGAAAGGTCGAACAATTCCAAATTTGGCACAAGAGTGCAGCGAGGGTCCAAGTACCTTGTATGGACTTACAGTGGTAACTAAGAGTACGAAGAACGAGGACCTCAAAAAGTACGGTAGGGAGAGAGTAGAGAGAACCCGAGAAAGCGAGTGAAAATGGGCTCGAGATTTGCATTAATGGAGGTGAGAGATTGGGCGCTAGTTGGAAGACGGGCTATCTTGAAAACCTACTAAAAGGGTCCCCCCTTTTCGGCAAAAATAGAAAAATTTTTTTTTTGGTTTTTTCCAATGCTTTTGCTCAAAAAGTATTTAAAAAGGGTAAAAAACGCAAAAAAAAATCTTTTTTGGTTTTCAAATGAAAAGGGTCCCCCCTGTTAAATTATGGGTTTTCAAGATAGCCCGTCTTCCAACTAGCGCCAGAGATTGAAACCATAAGTAATCCGGCGAACTGCTGGAATCAAAAGGGATTGGTCCATACTAAGAAATTGTTACAATGGATACAGGATGCTGAAGCAGCATCAGATCGAGGTAGGTATCTTCTGCGCATGGGAAGATTGCCGAGTATGTCAACAGAGGACTGTATCATCCCGATTCGTCATGATCGCTGCCTCCGTTTTCGGTTGGATTCAGCATCCGCTAGGAAGTGAAAAATTTATGAGTTGTGTGAATTCAAACAGAGTTAATAAAAATACAGGAGCAACAAAGATAAATTACGCGCCAAAGTTTAATCGAAGGATGCGCCGACAGTTGTGGCCTCATTTGCTATAACTCAGCAGTTTAAAAAAAAGCTAGAAAAATCATTTTAGTGACAAAAAATAGAGCAAAATTAGCTAAAAAAGAACCTTAAACTGTTCAAATTGGACCACTGTGAAAAATTTATAGACAAAATACTCTGAATTTGGCCCATAATTGAAGGTATTTTGGCCATAATTTTTTTCACAATGGCCAACTCGAATGGGCCTAAGGCTCTTTTTGTCGCTATTTTTTTTTGGTTATTTTTGAGTATAAACTAATCGTAGTTGGGGGTCATTCGTTCTTCCAGGAATGTACCGGATTGACCAAATTCGGATTCGATTTCGGATGATACCAGTTTATTCGTATTACCGCTAGGCTTGAGATCTGAGGTATATGCTCCCCAGGGCGTATGTCTTATCGGCGGTGGTTTGAACTCGAGACCGGATTAAACGTTTAAGCAAGATCTTGAATCAAAATTGTTGAAAAATTCTGATTCTTGAAGACTCTTGAAGGGTTCAATCAAGCTCTTGTTCAACTTCGGGGTTGTTGAAGCAAGATTCTTGGAAAAATTTTTCTAGTTTGAAACCGGGTCACAGGGTTTGTGTTTGTATATCGAACATTCTACATTGATAAGCCCAAAAATCCTTGGATCAGTTTCATCGGTTCGGAAGATCCGCGTAGCGTTGATACTCGTAGAAAAACATGATAGTAGATTATTTTATTTTTTGGGTTCTTGGGTAGGTTCCAATTGGATCTTCCATGTCCTCAGCTCCCCGCCAATTCACCTTCTATTGGGTTGTCCCATAATTACTTGCCCCCTAGGATAAAAATGCCATAACTTTTTTAAAAATGGGTTTCTGAAAAAAGTGCTTTCCAAAATTAATAGGCATATTAGTGTGTTGCATAATGCTAGCATATTTTTAATTTTATGAGCTATACAAAATTTTGTACGATTTTTCGAATCAATCAAGGTCGATGTCTAAAATCGCAGACTCGCGCACCAAAT
>LDKF01000012.1:221977-233709 GCA_001026735.1 Rotylenchulus reniformis
AGGAAAGAGGAAAAAATGAATTTTTTTTAAAGAAATGGTTACAAATTTCCGAAAAAATTTCAGTCGCACACCCATAATAAATGAATTTATCCTGTCATTCTAACCCCAAAGTCAAAATCTTCCATAAACTTGGTGGCGAGCCTCGAAATTTTTTGGCAAAATTTTTTTGATTTTTTTTGTCAAAAAAATTTAAAAAAGTCTCGGGTCTCGGGGTCCAATCTCGGTCTCGACTCTCGGGAAAATTTGGGTCTCGAGCAGCACTATTCTACATACTAGTTTCACTTTCTCTCATTTTTGCTGGTTTGTACCTTTCGCATTTTGTCAAAGTTCAGAGAGGGGCGAGGGGGCGAGTTTCTGCTGCTGCCATCATTCTTGGAAAAGTGGCGGCCCCGTTTGGTGGACCCCGATGCCAGCTGCTGTTGGCCTCGGCATCCGTGGTGGCCAGCAGCAGCAGCAGGTGGCTGGTTGGCGGCCGAGTAAAGCACGCGAACGACGGCACGGCGACGGGCAGCGGTAAGTACGGGACGCGGAGATTCTGCTGTAGCTGAAACAACAGGATGGAGTTGTCAGCTAATCAACGAGATCAGGTTGAAAAAATAAGTAGGCTACAGGACCGAAGATCCCAAAAATTGTTTTTGAAACTTTTGAAAATCCAAAACCAAAGATACGTGGTATATTTGTTGTTTTTCGAAAACCCAGACTTGGAAATTTTAATCTTTTTAGTTTTCCAGCCGTTATTTTGTAATGGTTAAGGTTGTTGTCCCTATTTATAAAAAATTCGTAAAATCACCTAAAAATAACTTCCCAGATAAGGGTCCAACAAAATTTTAAGGGTCCAAACAATGGTATGCTGCACCATAAAATATACATTGCCAGGATGCCGTCAACGGCAAAATTACCCGTAGGAAAAAAATTTTTTCTGGAGATCTTGAGTCCCTTTTTGGCTTTGGGATCTTCGGTCCATTTTTAACTTTTGGAGTCTTCTGTCCTGGGATCTTTGATCCTCTGGATCAAACCTTGCTTACCCCCTCCCATCCCTCCGGCGGTACTGGTCATATTCAGCATCAGACTGCCCCGTGTACGTGCTGCGATCGGCGCTGATGATTGGGACGTTGTCATTTCTTCCCCGCCGCCGATTGGAATATGATCTCCCCAGCGGCGCTTCTCGCCCGGGCCAGGCGGCGACAACGTCCGATCCATCGTAGCCGTATTTGCGGCAGAGTTGCACTGCTGATTACGGCGAGGAACACGCCTGAAGGCACCGCTTTGATGGTTGTTGTCTTGATCAGCAGTTCGGCTCTTCGTCAGCAGATCTGTTTCCATCATCAAAGTGCCACCAGCACTTTGCGAACCAATTGGAGTCGGCACATCATCATTCAGCAATTCCGAGTTGCGAAATGCTGAGAAATCAATGGGTAAGGGCAGCGCCGCCATAGTGCGGAAGTGCGCCGGAAATGCATCTTTGCTAAAAAACAAAGCATATAGGTTGGATTGAAAATTCGGTGTATTTACAACTTTTTTGATGGATATATTAATAACAGCGCCATTCCTCATTGAGAAATTAGCCAGAGAGATAGTTTCTTGTCAATTTAATCACATTTAATGATTTTGGGTAAAATTTTAATAACGCTTAATCCGCCGTAGGGGACTAATTAGTTAGGAACAAGACCAAGACTGGGACCAAGCAGGGAACTAAAAACAAGACCAACAAATCTAGGTCTTGGTCTTGGTCTCGTCTCGTCTCCGAAAAAATTTTAGTCCCGGTTTTGAATCTTAGCTTCGAATCATTTTTGGTCTTGGATTTTGGTATTGGTTTAATGTAATTAAAGTTGATAGATTTAGACATTATATGAGATTTAATTAAGTAAAATGGTAAAAAATCTTAATAAAACCACGATCTAAATCAAGAAAAAGTCTAAACCAAGACCAAAATTAGGAATGAAAATCAAGACCAAAACCAATGCTATTAAAAATTGACATTTACATTTATGATACTCGAATCGAAATTATTTGAATTTTACTGTATTGTTTTTATTAAAAAATCTAATTGTAAGTTAAAAATGAAACAGTTAAAATCTGATAATGGATGAAAAAATGTTAATTCCAATTAGTTCTTCATTTTAAAAATATTTTTAAAAAATTAGCTGGTCATAACAACTTTTTACTCATATTTTAATCTTTAAGGGCTCTAGGCAAGAAAATTCCATAATTTTGCACCTCGTAAAACTCCAATTTTTACATATTAAAGCTAGGCTGTCTGTACCAAAGAATTCGCCACCGAAAGCCAAATTTACACAACTTCAAAAAATCAAGTGCCATCTCTCCTCGGAAAATGGTTTTGTTTTGAATGGGGGAGATTTGATAATTAGTAAACTTGTTTTTACCAAGACCGGTCTTGGTTTTCAAGACTAAAACCAGACCTTGGCCAAGATTTGGTCTCTGTCTTGAGTCACGGTTTGTGAAAATTCCCAACATTACTCCCGACTTCTACTCACTTTTGTACCGGTGTCGTCCCTGCAGTCTCTGCACCTCCATCGGCGGGCTGATCCATCGCTGATGAGGCCCTTCGTATCGTTATGGCATTGGTCGGTTCGATGACTAATTCGCCGCCGCCAATCGCCGCCTCTAGCAAGTCCAAGTTTCGCGAGGCGTCATCCCGCTCTGCCGAGTCGCGAAGCACAATGCCGGACTCGCAGCCGCAACTATCCCAACTGGAATTTGGTTTATGTATTTTTTGACTGATTATGTATGATAGTTGGAATTAAATCAGAACCCACTAAACGAAGTTAAAATAATTAAATTCTTGCTGCTCTAAAAAACGTATTTCCTTTATTACAATTAGTCCCCCCCCCCGTAATAGACCCATATCTCTGAAGAGGGGTTGAAAAATAAAGATCCAATACAGGAAATACAGTATGACAATATTCTTTCATATCCTCCTAATCCGTGAATTAATTTAAAAAACAGTTTTGCTCGATGAGGGTATTCCATTCGTGCTTCGATTTATGGGCTTTTAAAATGAATAGCCTGACAATTTGATTGCATCGCGATCTATTGCTGGTTAGTGAATTTTACTATTTATTATGGTTTTTATAAAGGTGAGAGAGCGCGATTTCAATTTCACCCTCTTCTTTCTTTCTTTTTTTATTAAATACAAATTATTATCTTATCCTGATCCCGGAAATCGGATCAGCTTATGAGCTAACCCTCTGGAGCAGGAGGAGATCTGATTAACTCCGAAAAAGTGGGATCATCGGGAACACTGCTAAATACTTAAGCCATTGTCGCATGAACCATACTTCCCACTGGCACGCGAAAACTGAACGAAAGCACAAGTCTATCTGGCTTTTTTAAAACTCATATTATAGACCAAAATTTCAAAAGGCATTCGAACAGTTCGAATTTTTCAAGCGAATTCAGAAAATTGCAAAAAATAGTGTTTACTACGAAAAGATTGCATCAAAGGTAACCAATTAAAAAAACCACCATATCTATGTAACGAATAATCATGATTTTTACATCCCATAGGGAGACCCAAATGTGTGTTGTAAAAATAAAGAAAACATTTCTAATAAAAACAATTCAGGATTCTTATCTTTCGCTTCAAATTTTCAAAAAAATGATCAAATTCTCATCATATTTTCGAAAATAGTGGCCCCAATACCTCATCAATGAGGTTGAAAAATAAATCCCCACCTCCCATTAAGAGCCCACCCTCCAATAGACCGCTTCTCAGATCCCATCGGGTACTAATAGTTTTTACGGTATTACCTATTAATGTCTGAATAGAGTCTACCATTCATACCCAACTATTCAAACATAGGAGGTAATTAATTGCCTTTTTAAAATTTTAATCAATTAAATTTTTGTGTATCCCAAGGAACATTCCCATGTTTCGTACCCAGGTTTAGCATTCGCATCAGGGGGGGGGGTCCGCGCATTTGCTGCCTGTCTGTCTGTCTATAGCCTCGGGGATTGTCCCGCATTTCCGGTTCTGCTGCTTATGTTCATTCATTTACAACTAGGGTACCATGGTAGCAGAACCGTTCCGGAACTTCCGGGCTTCCCGGAATCAAAGTTTCGGTTCCTATTTTCAAAAACCCGGAACTACAGAATGGGATTTTTGCCAAGATTTGCAAGCAAATTTCAAGCTAAATTTGTGAAATTTCCTTAAGAAATCTGATTTTTTTCGTCTTAAAAGCAAAAATTTCCCGCCCCATCCAATTATTTACCAATTGATATTCTTTCTACGATACTTTATATGTCTCTCTAGACATCTTGCTCCCTCTCCTCCACCAGAATTTTTTCTAGAATTAAAAAAAATAAATCGAAAATTTTCTCATTTTTTTGCAATTTCGAAATTTAAATGCAATTTATAAAATGATTAAGTTAAAAAAATGTAAAAGTTGCTTTTTATTTCTGGGCTTAAAAATGGCTGGTTTCGACCGGTTCCGGTCAAAAACCTGATCCCGGTTTTTACTAAAAAATTACCGCTTCTGTGGCACCCTAATTCTAATAAGTGAACTTTAATTGGAATTGTATTTTTATATTTATATGTACGAATTCTAATAGGTATTTTTGGCGTGATCTCGTGAAAATTTTAGACCATTTTCTAAATGCGTATTAATCAAAAGCATGAAGATTAAATTTTATATGGGTTATAAGTTATAACATATGTTTCATAGGTCTCCAAAGGCCTTGAATAGAAATCTGGTTTCCGATCAAATTGAGCGAGCGATCTGCTGGTTTGTTTGTTTATTGCTTTCGCTCGTTTGTCCCCCTCATTTGCTGCTTTTTGCATGCTTTTCCTCCCTCTCTCTCTCTCATCTCCTCCACCATCCCATCCTATCTATTATTTGCTTCCACTCTTTCTTCACTCTGCTGTGGAAACACACTTCCCCCAATCCTTTTGGAAATGTGCCAAATGGCGAAAGGGCGGCAGGGAAGGACCGTTGAGGGAGGGGGAGGTGGAGTGGGGAACGATTTTTGGATGTGAGCCAACAAAAAAAAACTCATTTGGCTGATCGATCAAAAGAAGAGAGAGGTAAAAAAATGGCCAAAGGAAAAGTTGAATCGGGGTATTATTAGGAGTTAAAAAACGGTGCTATGTCGTTTGGTCGAAAAGTGCAAAAAGAAAACTTTTTTCTTAGATCCGTTAGACCAAAAGTATAAAAGGCTGTGAAGAATTTCATGCTGATTCTGAAGATATTTTTAATTTTTCGAAATTCGGTAAAAAATTCGAACTATCCCCTAAAAACCTAATTTTTCAATATTTCGGGAAAATTTCAAACTTTTTGGCCGAATTTCGAAAAAAATTATATTATCAAAATCAGCATGAAATTCTGCACAATTTTGCCTTTTATACTTTTGGTCTAACGGGTCTAAGAAAAAAGTTTTCTGGGTTTTACACTTTTCGACCAAACGACTCAGCACGTTAAAAAACATCAATATGACTATTAAAGCAGGGGTCGGATCTGCTCTGATTTATCAGAAATGTTCTGATTTTGAGGCTCCAAATCTGACAAAAACTTTTTAAATAGGATAGAAAATTCCAGTTCCCACCCAAATTCTGCATTTGTTGGTTCATCACCTGCTCGTGTCAAACTCGCTGATCAGCGGTGGCGAGCTGGTCAATGTTGGCGGACTACCGGTTGCATCCTCGTCCAACACATGCTGGGTGCCGTGTGAGAGCGAACGCATCGAAGCATTGGACACTGAAGAAAAACATTAATGGACTCCCCCCCCCTCAAAAAAAATCTTAAAATCAAAAAATAAAATAATTAAGAGTACTTTTTGAGTTTTTTCCGATTTTTACCCCCCCCACAACAATTTTTTTAAAATTACTGATAAAAATAAATAATTATTTAATTATACTTTGAAGGTTACCTCCTATGCAGTTTGTATCCCCCATGAGGGTCAGAAATTAAAACCCATATAACAGCTGGATATGAATGAAATTGTATCCCGTATAGATCTATAGATCCAGTATGGTTATTGGAACTAGTATTCTACTCGATGTGAGTTGTCCTAATTACTCTTATATTTAGTGGCACTTTACCAAAGTATATTTTCTCTCACATTTCCACGTCTGTTCCTTTTTTGATGTAATGGTTAGAATTAGAAGTAGAGAGAGAGGTAGAGAGGTAGAATGAGAGATTGTGGAACAACTGGTTGGCCAAAAACAGATAAGCAAAAGCATCTGGTGTATCCTTCGTCGGTATTGATTGAGAATCCCTGCTATTCCTTGGGGTATATAGAGAGAGTTCTGCTGTTGGGGACTTTATCGGCAGCAGATATCTTTTTCTTTGGGTATAATGTAGAAAAATTGAGCATTTTTCTTCAATTTTTAATACTTAAGATAAGAGAAATGGGAGTAGAGTTTATGGGGAGTAGAGGGGATTGAAAGAGAAAGGGGGAATCTGCTGATGAGCAATGTTCGGAAAGTCACGTGCTGGGTCGTTAGTAAAAAAGTGCAATTAAGGGCGAAAGTAAAAAAGTGCAATTAAGGGCGAAAGTAAAAAAGTGCAATTAAGAGTGGTGGTGCAAGAAAGGGCGGTTGAGTGGTAACTACAAAATGACTAAAGCGACACAATGACTAAATATTGATAAAAAATATTATAAAAAATAAAATTACTTAATAAAATAAAAATTAATATTTAATAAAAAATAATAAATATATTAGAGAAAGTATTTTATACTTTTCAAAAATTTTATAAAAGCCAAAAACAAAAAAGGTCAATATTGAATGTATTAATTTTCTTGAAATTTTTTACCAATCAAGGTTAAAAAGTTATTTGTGTAGATCTTAAAGGAGGCTTGGCATCTATGGAATATTAAAATTGTTGTTTTTTTAAATCAATTTCCGATGGTCTCACAATCAGTTCACATCAATTTATATGAAGCTCTTGGGGTTCTTGAATATCCTGAAATTTTGCCATATTTCGAATCTTTTACTTTCGCCCTTAATTGCACTTTTTTACTAATAATAACGACACAGCAGCACAGCACCGGAAAGTCAGAAACTGGAGCCAAAGTTTCTAAGATCGGAGCCGAAACTTTTGCTTACGGAGGAGTCGAAAATTCTAAAGAACCCGAGACAATATCACTCAAATGAATGAATTGCTAAAAAGAGGCGAGAGAGGAAGTCATAGCCTAAAAATCTATAGACCACCTATAATTTTTTGGTAGATTTCTCGTAATTTTTAATTGATCATATTGAATTCCAAATACTACTCACTTGAGTCCAGCATCTCCAGCTCGTCGTCCTCTGACTCAGTCCCACTATCGAAAAGTGATGGTGCCGTAGACTTTGTCCTTGCTTTTGCGATGGTCGCAATCTTGTTTCTTTCCTTCTGAGAGATGTTGGCCATCATCTGCTGGGCCCGGGATCTCTTAAAACGGACATAATGTTCAACTACTTATTATCTGCCCTTCATCATTCGACGTGTGTTAAATTTCTTAAGGAAGTAATGCATTTTTCGCTTAAGAATTTCTTTAATAATTCCATTATGGGTTGCTGGCGGTCCCGATAGGGGCCGCCGGAGAAATTTTTGAGAATTTAGGCCTTTTCATAAGAAATTGGTCAATTTTTGCTTAAGACAGGATAGCTGATATATTGGAGGTGCTATGATCCCGATAGGGGTCGCGGAGAAAATTTTAGACCTTTTTGTTAGGAAAATTTCACTAAACTTAGGGGGTATGCACTGAATTTTTTTTATGAATTTACCTTTCCTTCCCCTCTCACGAGCTCGCGTACAACCCGCCAACTGGTGCTATGGCGTTTTAAAAAAGTGCCAAAACTCAAATCATTCTCCAAATTTTTTTTATAAAGTTTGCTAGACCAAACTTCCAATAGTATGCAGAATTTTATGCTCTATCTTCTGATATTTTTAATTTTTTTAAATTCAAACAAAAGTTTGAAATTTTCGTGAAAAACTGTAAAAAATTTTTTTTCGATATTTTCAAAAAATTTCTAACATATTGTCTGAATTTAGAAAAATTAAAAATACCAAAAGATTCGTTGGAAGTTTTTGGTCTAGCAAGTTTCATAAAAAATTTGGAGAATGTTTTGAGTTTTGACACTTTTTTAAACGACCCAGCACCGACTGACATCCGCCCCCACCTCTCCCTCCCCTTGCCATGTATGCACACAAACCGTGGTTGGTGGCGATGTGGACATACATCCACTTGGTCCGCTTGCTCCTGCTGCCCTCTCCGCCTTTTCTGTCAGTCTGACACTTCGCCTCGCAGGGCTGGGTGGCGAAAATTCTCCATCGGCAGAAGGCGAGGCATTTCTGTCCTGCAAGGTCTGTCGTCCAAACTTATTAGCCAGTTTTCCAAGCATTTTGTTTCTGTAAAAATTATGGGATTCTTTAAACAAAATCAATGATGGACAGTAGAACAAAGCATCCTTATTTTAGAAATTTCCCATTTGGCCAAACATCATTACATCTCTATCAAGTTATTCTGATGCGAATATTTGTCAAAAATTAATGAAAATTTAATTTTATTTATGATTTAAAGATGTTTAATGATTAAAATTTTATGATATATTGAAACCCATTAATTTTCCCATTCTAGACCAACTGATAATTAGTCTAGAAAACTGACAAATCAACTGATACAGACTGAAAGCATTAAGAGTGGATGTTTCATTTAACTAGCAAGTTTTTCTAACCCGGCTTTGTTGTTGTTACAATTGAAGCAAAGGATACTACTATAGGACGTTAAAGAAGTGCCAAATGGCAAAATTTCGACCGAAAACATTTTTTGAAGCATGCTAGGCCAAAAGTGTAAAAAGTATGTAAAATTGAATTTTATGTTCTATGTTCTAGTAATTTAATTTATCGGAATTCAACCAAAAAGTTTGAAATATCCCCGAAAAACTCCTGTATTTCAGTATTTCGGAAAAATTGGATTGTTATTATTTAGGATTGTCCTTCAGACCAAACGTGTCCTTCCGTCCCTTTTTGGGGGATTTTGGAATATATTACTCAAATTTTGCAAAAAATTAATGATAAAAGGACGCAAAATGGATCAATTTTCTTAAGAAAAATGCTATCTTAATCCTCAAAAGTCCTCCGGCGGTCCCGACCCCATAAAGAAAATTTTCATAGAAATACTATGGATTGATGAGGAATTTCTTCAAAGTTGATAGAGTGAAGAAGAGCCTTGTTAAAAAAGTCAATATTGATCTACCATGCGAAGGATTTTATGATTTCTTTTCTTATGAAAATAACAAATTGCCCAATGAAAATGTAGTGGGTGGAGAAAAATATAATGCATAAAATTGATTACAATACTTATCACTTCTTTTTATTTCTTTTTTTACGGTTAACCGAACCGAAAACCGGGGGTCCAACGAAAACCGAGGTACCCGAAACTGGTAAAGCCGAAAGTACTGGTGTTAAACCGATCTTGAAATACCCTACTTACATATTTCTAAAGAATTTCCCCAGTGAAATCCTTATTTTTTTGCTCATTGTGTCCTTTTTTAAAAAAAATTTCGATAAGGCCTCTGAATAAAAGCAGGGCTCCCAGCAGAATCCGAAACCCGAAACCGAAAACCCAGCAGATTTACTTATTTCTAATAAGATTTTTTACTTATTTTGGACCCTTATTTTTATTTCAGATACATGGGACCTGGGAGCCCTGAATAATAAGAGTGAGGCGACCGTGCTGGTCGGAGTCTTTTCGACGCGGTGGAAGAGAAATGGGGGAATGGATGGGGCGGGACGCCGCCAACGACGAGGGGGAGGGACGGGACGGGACAACAGCAGCAGAGCAGGGATGGTTGGGTGGGTGGGTCTGTGTTTGTGTTGAGTATTGACGGGAAAAAGGAGGAGGTGGAGGAAAGGAAGAGAGAAAGGAGAGGAAATGGGAAGAAAAGGAGGAGGAAAAGAAGCGGGTTGTACGACATTTGCGGCTCTCGCTATATCTTGGTTCAAACCAATCCTGGAAAAATGTTTTTGGTATTAAAAATAGAGTAAAAAAAATGGCTACAAATGAACCCAAGTCCGCTCGAATTGGACCATTTTGAAATAAAGTTATGACCAAAAGATTAAATTTGCAAAGCCATATTATTTTGGCCATAACTTTTCCACAAAGTAGCAATTTTGGCAGGCTTATCTTTAGTCAATTTTCGCTCTATTTTTCTATTTCTAGCTTTCAGATGGACCGAGTATATAATAGCGAATGGGCCGCAAATGTTAGCATACCAAAGAGGAGAAGGAAGGGATGAAGCGGAAGGGGAAGGAAGAAAGAGTGGATTGGCCTGGCCGAAGATGGAAAATGGAGGAGATGGACATCTGTTTGCTTGTTGCCTGGCAAAGGTCTGATACCTGGCCTAGACAAGTGGCCTAGACGAATGGCCCTGGCCTAGACGAATGGCCTAGACAAGCTGGGTGGTCTAACTAATACAAGCAGGGCTGGGCACGGGCCGGCCCGGCTTGGGCTGGGCCAGGCCTAGGTGGCTCCGGGGCTCCGGGTCAGGCCGGGCTCGATTTCGTCCGGGCAGGGCTTTTTGTGGAGGTACAGGTCGGGCCGGCCTGGAGCAGGTCCGTGCCAGCCCTGTAATTCGAATAATTTTCTTTCTATATTTGACATTTCAATATTTTTAAACGAATTTATAATTTTTTTTTATTCATTTTTGACCAGTTTTCTCCATGAAAAACAAAATAAGAATAAAATTTTTTTTTGAACACTTTTGATGGCTTTTCATATCCAATTCTAAAATTTTGTATTGATATTTTTTTACTAATTTTTACCGGTATTTTGCGATTTTTGGCTGATGCTTTATGATCCGGCAGCGGCGGCGACCCCGTTAGGGAACGCCGGAGAAAATTTTGAGAATTTCAGTCTTTCCTATTAAGTTGAACTTTTGACATTCATTTTCTGAGAAAATTTATACTTTTTTCTTAGGAATTGGCTTACTTTTTTTAGAAATCTCACAGCACTAAAAAAAGAAAGAAGAGAAAAGTGATGGATGAAAAGAAAGGGAGAAAATTGGTGGTGGTGATAAGGTAATAAAAAGAATAAATATAAAGAGCATTGAAAAAGGAATAAAAGAAGAAGAAAACAAAGGGAAGAAGAGGGAAGAAAAGAAGGAAAGTAAAGAAGAATAAAAGAATGAGAGGAGGAAAAGGAAGGGAGAGGAAAATAAGAGGATGGATGGAAAGAACGGGAAAATGGAATAAAAGGAATAAATATTACGCTTCAGAAAAGGATTAAAGAAAAAGAAGACAAAAGGAAGAAGAGAGAAGAAAAGAAGGATAAAGAGGAATAAAGAATAGGAGGAGGAAAGGAAGAAGAAGAGGGAAGAAAAGAAAGAAAATAGAGAGGAATAAGGAATGAGAGGATGAAATTGGACGGAGTTGAGCAATGAATGTGGAAGGACGGATGGGAGAAAAGGGTGTGAGTGAGTAGGGAAGAGGGGAAGACCGGGCGAATGGGGCTGGTCGCACATTTTTATACGGGCGGACCAGGCGAATGGAGGGGATGCCCCCGAGGGGGTGCTCTCTACTCTGCCTGTCTGTCGCTCTCGTCGCCTTACCCGAAGCGCTATTTTCCGCTCTCGTCGCCTCGCCCGAAGCGCTGTTTTCCTTTGTCTGTCGCTCTTGTCGCCTCACCGAAGTGCTATTTTCCTCTATCTGTCGCTCTCGTCGCCTCGCCCGAAGCGCTGTTTTCCTCTGTCTGTCGCTCTTGTCGCCTCACTGAAGTGCTATTTTCCTCTA
>LDKF01000012.1:235870-250750 GCA_001026735.1 Rotylenchulus reniformis
TCTCAAAATTGTTCATTTTTGATAAAAAGGCCCCATATTTTTATTGATTTTTTTTTTGCAGATCCAGAGTCCGCGTCAGAAAAGTCAGGAAATCCCTTTTGAAAAAATAGTGTTGAAGCGATTGTTTTGTTTGTAAAGGATAAATCTCCGCGCGATCACAAATTGTGAGGAATGAACAATCGGAGGAGGTATTTATTTGGACTATGTGGAGGGACACGCCCACTCCCAGAGTGACACGCCCACTCGAAGACAGTGTGGTCTTTGGATCCAGTGAAATGAAATGAAGGAAAAGAAGCGCCAAACGCATTCAACAAATCGTTTCGAAACAAGATTCGTTCAATAAAAGGAAGCGAGATTTCCGGACTTTTCTGACATTCTGACATATGTAGATCTACTTTTTCATGAGTTCATTTTGTTGGCCCTTCTTTAGCTCATCATTCACTTTAAATATGTATAACTTACCAACAAGATCATGCTTCGTGTTAATTGTTTGTCCAGCTCGAGCTGTGTTGATTTCATGGTATTTGTTCGTACAAATTTGATCATTTTGACAGCACAAAAGACAATGATTGCATAACTGATGCCATTGAACATAATGTACAAAATGTTTAGGACGTTGAAAATAGGTTGAGTCTGAATTAAAAATAAAGACCTTTGTGCCCCAACTTATTAATTGTTGGAATAATTTACTGAAAAAATACAAATTTTTTTTTCATAATTTTCCTGTATATTTTGGCAAGCTTTAAAAGTTCTAGCCAAAATTTGGTCAATTTTGACGGGTTTCCAAACGTCCTAGCACATCACAAATTGTGACTCATAAAAATACCGTATCCATGTTCATGGTTAACATTGCCCGCCGGTGATCAGATGAACCAGAGATCAGTTCAGCGAGTTGTTGATCCTCCACAATTCGTTTGTCATCATCAGCAGTTGGATAGCCTTCTATGCCAATAAACGCAAACCAGACAAAAGTGAGGAGCATAATGACCAGCAACATGGACAAATAACGAGCCAATGAAATTTTTATATCCCTAAAGTTTTTAATATGTCTTTTTGAACAAGTTGCTGAAAATTCGAAACTAATAATTTATTAAACAGATCACTTATTTGTTGAAACTATGTAAAAATTGTACATGCGCGAGAGCGCAAATCAGCAAAGGCATAAATTATGCGGATTCAGAACGATCCGAAAATCACACAAAAAGCAAATTTTTCGGTTGAATATAAAATTTAGATATGTTTAACATATTATGGATTTTGCTGATTTTTGGGCATATTTATGGCATATTTTTGATCAGAAAAATATGACCCTATTTAATATCTGATCATATTAAGTCTGATAAAATGGTAATTATTATTAAAATATAATTTCACCTGTTGAGCACCAAATAACGGTAGAAAAATTGAACGGCTTGACCAAAAATGGACATGTGGTAAATTTGATACCAAACTGAAGCCAAAATGATTTGGACCATGGTGTTTGGGAGTGTCTTTGTCAACAGTCCATTCGTATACCAAAGCGCATGGTTATGATACGTGAAAAATGTCTAAATTGTTTAAAATTTCTTAAGTTAAAGAAACAAACAAATTCTATTTTATTTAAAAAATTATCCTCAAGTATTATGGAGTAAAATTAATAGGTTATCCGACATTTGTGCCCCATTCCTTTTAATTCGATTCAAACCAAATCTAATTATTGGCTAAAAATAGAGCAAAAATTAGCTTCAAAATAAGTTTAGGCCCATTTGAATTGGTCCATTATGAAGATACTTATGGCCAAAATAAGTAGTTTTGGCCAAGTTCACAATATTTTGGCTATAATTTTTTAATATTGGACCGATTCGAATGGGCCTAAACTCATTTTGTAGCTAACTTTTTGCTCTATTTTTTTAAAATAATTCATTTCTTTTAGTTTGGTTTGAACCAAGTAATAAAGGGTAGGGCGAAAATGTCGTGTCACGAAATTAATAAGTATAATTTATCTAGTTTTTGGCAAAAAATCTTTTTTTAATATCTTAAGGTTTTCCTTAAATTCATGACGTATTTAGTTATGATAGCTCTATTTAAAAAGTAAATAACGCAATTTTACATTAGTTAAAACATTTTGGTTTTTGCTCCAAATAAGAAGGTGGTCTTATTTTAGACAGATTACAGTAATATAAATTATATTTTTTACAAAGTGGATAAGTTGTGTGATTGTCACCAAAAGTATGTCCACAATGGCGGTTTGTAATAAAATTCGGCTGTAAAAACGCATTTCTTTGGGCGATTTTTTGACTATCAGCCAGAAGAGAGCGAAATTGAGTAGATTACCAAGAATAAAACAAACATTTTGATTCCATATATAAATGTCGTGAACAATGACCATAATTCTTTAAAAACTCAAAAAATGCTGTTGAGATACCAATAAAATGAAATTAATGAGTGTAATATTTTTCATTATATTTTTTTTCAATATAATTATTTTTAAAATCTTTGTAGTAACTTTTAAGGTTCGTCCGCAATTTTCCAATCGCAAATTTCCGCGTGCCATAATTGATTGTATATAATTTTCAAAAAGTGAAAAATTATGGTCAGATTACTTTATCCAATTTTTCGAAAATATCAAATATTGCGTGCAAATTTTTTTTTATCTCTTTACATTTAATGGCGTTGATCATCTTTGTAGCATACAATAATTTAATTGTATCAGAGTTGGTGTCTAATACAAATTTTATATTATTTCCCCAACGAAATCACGAAATCAAATCGTGGTGCGACGTTTCCTGAAAAAGTGCAAAAATTCAATTCATCCTTTAAAAAAAATTTAAGCTTACTAGGCCAAAACTTCTAGCTACAAATTTTACAGAATTTTATGCTCTATCTTCTGATATAATTTTTTTTCGAATTTCGAACAAAAATGACGAAAAAGTCGAAAAACCGAATTTTTAATCTTTCTAACAAGTCTAACCAAAAGTTTTCGGCCAGACTACATCATTTGGCGGTTTCTTTAACGCCCCATATGGTGGCTGGTGCTAGGACGTTAAAAAAAGGCCCGGTACTTGTGCAGTTTGTATCTCCCTTTTACGCCCCCCCCCCCTACTTCACCAAAAAATTGGTCTTTTGATTTTTTTGTAGCTGAATCCGAATCTGGCGTCCATTTTGATGTAATGCGTCATCTGACGTCACTTATTTACGCTGACGTCAAAAAAATTCCCAATTATTTACTTTAAATTTTTCTTAGAGTGTAATTCTGACGTAGAAAAGATTTCGTACTCGGGATATTCGTACTCGGGATCAAGACAACTCATCCCCTTGACAACTCGACCCCTGACTGATTCCAAGCGTGATAACTCGGCTTAAACGCAACAAGAAAAATGTTCTTGGTGTCAAAAGATAGAGCGTCAAATTAGCTACGAAATGAGTCTATGCCCATCTAAATTGGGCCAATACAAGAATAGTTATGGCCAAGATAATCACTTGTGTCAGGAAAAGGTCAATACGAGTGATGTTCTTGTATTGGGCCAATTAAGATGGGGTTGTAGCTAATTTTATACTTTATCTTTCTATACTAAGAGTATTTTTCTAGGTTGTGTTTAAGCCGAGATAATACTCTTAGGATCAGTCAGGGGTCTAGGTTGTCAAGGGGTCGAGTTGTCTGGACCCCTTGTTGTCTATAAATACAAAAAGTGAGTGTTACACTAAAATTATTGTAGATTTTAATGCTAACTGTAAGCACCAACTGTAAAATAGCAAAATGCGCTTTTACGATGCTATTTATGTCGTTTTTTGAACATCGGTCAAAATACTCTCGTACTTCATAAAAAACAACATTAATGAAAAAATAAAAAGACATACCTATTTAATTTAATGAACTTAATAAAATTAATAATTAATTGTTTATTTATTTTGGCGCTTTCCATGAAACGGCTCAGCACGCCTATTATCAAGCCCAAGGCAATTCCGCAACAAAATTTGAATTTTTTCATCCACAAAATCCCCTTTTTATGACCTAATCCAATAGGTCATCAATCATCATGAAAGGCAATATTTTCCGCCAAAAATTATTTTGCTCCGCACTTTTATCTTTGATCATAAAAGTGCCAAAGCATTAAAAAGATGCCGCATTGGGCGGCGCTAAAAATCGGAGCCAAAAACTCACCGTTTGGATGAGCGCATTTTGAACTAAAGTTCGCGAAAAAGAATTGCCCTTCCCCCGCCCGAATTATTTTTATTTATTTATTTGCTGTCGTTTTTAGAGAGTTAAGGATACGCCGGTTTTACATTATAGATAGGCAAACATATGTATTAAAAACAAAAAATTAGAATTAAAGAAGTCCTTTATTTGTTCTTTACGATAGGTTCATTCTGTTGGTTCTAAAAAAGATTTCTTCCAATGGACTAATTCATATGGCCTTCGGTTTTTAAACCACATCTTGCTCTATTTTTTACCTAATAAATGGTCCCAAAATGCCCGATTGCTAGATTGCAAAAATTAACACCACCATTAATTATGCAATCAATTATTTGAGAATTTTATTTTTAAAATTTAAAAATTCAATACTTTTAAGTTAAACAAAAGAAGACAATATTTTAATTTGAGCCTAAAATTCATATTTTTGCAGATCCTTCTCTAATTATTCGAATTTAATACTGACTATAACAAACAGATAAAAGGGAAATGAGCAACAAGCGGCTGGTAAATCACGGCAACGCTTCAACCAATTCGGTCAGAGTCGCATTCCGGTCAGTTGCTCACATCATTTTTTTCTTTTTCTTTTTTTTAGCAAATTTATTATTTCTTAGAAACCATGGTACTTGTGCAGAAATTTTTTCAGCTTTTTCCCCTTAACCAATAACAATTTTAAAAGTAATCAAGGGGTTTTCAGATGCGCTGAGTTCGAATCTGATGTCAGATTTGTCGTATGATTTCATCAAATCTATGATTTTGTCATTTTTTACCTTTTATTCAATTTTTATAACAGTGAGATGTTATACAGTAAATAAATTAAAAATTATTCAAAATCAAAGATTTGATGAAATCATANAATAAATTTATTAATTTCTTTTTCCAATTAACAGTCTTTCTTTAAAAATCATAAACAAAAATTTATAGAATTCGACCCCTGAATTCGTTGGAGCTGGCACTGAATGCCAATATTTGTATGGCAGTGACTCCGGACGAACCGCAAGTTATCATCGAACCAGACAAGTCGTTCAATTTCGGTGGGCAAACTTTGGTTAATTGAAAAATTTCATTTGCAAAATTTCATTAGACCATGTGTTCGACCAACAAACACCGCAGAATACCATCTATGACACCTGTGTTCGAGATCTGGTGGAAGGTACCTTCGATGGATACAATGCAACTGTCATTGCCTATGGACAAGTGGGTTTGGATGTGGACACGAGGGATTTATTTTTAGGATTTTGATGAATTACGAAATTTATGGCAATTATTTTCAACTTCTGTTTTCACATTCACATGATCGAATTTTATAGAAAAAGAAATAAAATTCTGCAATTGTGATTTTAATCAATGCTGAGTCGTTAAAAAAGTGGTCCAGTCTGGCCAAAAACTCTTTTACAGTTGCTAAGCCAAAGGTATAAAAAGCAAAGTTTTTTACGCTCTATCATCCGGGTTTTTTTGAACTTCACCAAAAAGGAAGAAATTCTTCGAAATATCAAAAATAGAATTTTTCACCAAAATTTCAACTTTTTGCCGAATTTCAATCAATTAAAAATACCGTATTTCCTCTATTATAAGACCCCTGTCTTATATTTTTCAAACACCCTCAAACGGGGGTCTTATATTAGAGCACTTTCTTATATTAGAGCACTGTCTTATATTTTTCAAAGTGTCTTTCTTTTTTAAAAAAGATTTTTCAAAGGCATAATATGTGGAAATTTCCGGTCATTCTTTAATATAATTAAACTTGAAAAAGGTCAATTTACTTAAGAAAATGGCCTAAAATCTGAAAATCGGGTCCGTCGGAACTGCCTATTTAATGAATTTCTTTTTTATAAAATATCAAATTTTAAAATCTTCTCTGTAAATTCCCAAAATCTTTGGTGTCTTCCCGACCTCCCAAAATGGTTATTGGACTCATCATTATCATTACCCTCTAGTCAGCTCCCATCAAAAAATTTATTCAATTTTTTTTATTTTTTTGGCAAACATTAAAAAATCTCGGGTCTCGAGGTCAAGTCTCGGTCTTATTAGTCAGTCTCGATTCTCTGGTCTCGGGAAAATTTGCGGTCTCGAAAATTAATAAAAATGAGTGAGATTAGTATTTTTGTTTCCAAACGCCAATACAGGACATTAGCGTTTAATATAAAAAATTAAATTTTCAAATTTATAAACCATTCAAAAGGGGAGTCTTATAATAGAGCACTGTCTTATATTAGAGGAAATACGGTACCGGTAGATAGAGCGTAAAATTTAGCGTAACTTTGCTTTTTAACCCGATTGCTTTTTATCCGACCGCAGGCTTTAAAAAAATTTTTTTTGGCCAGACTGTCCACACTGACCACATTGGTCACTTTTTAACCACTCATCACTATTTTGAAATTATTTTTAATAAGAAAGTTGTTAAAGATGAATACATATTAAAAATAAAATTGTATATTAATTATGACGTTGAGTCGATTAAAAAATTTTCACCAAATTTGCTTAGACAGGCAGTGGCAAAACCTATACAATGGGAACAAGCATCAACTACATGAGTCAGCCGGATGATGATCAGCAGATGGTCGGGATAATTCCACGTGCGGCACATGACATTTTCAAACATATTGGAAGAAGGCAGGAGGAGGCGCGGAATGCCGGCAAAGTTGTGCCATCTTTTGAGGTCACCGTACAATTTATCGAGGTTTGTTCAATGGGTTGTACGACATTTGCGGCTCTCGCTATAACTCGGTTCAAACCGAACCTAGAGAAATGGATTTGATGTCAAAAACATTAGCTAAAAAAGCAAAACATTAGCTAAAAAATGAATCCAAGCACGTTTGAAATGGATTACTATGAAAAAGTTATGGCCAAAATACTATGAATTGGCCAAATTATTATTTTGGCCATAACTTTTTTCACAGTGGTCCAATTCTAGTTGGTTTCGGTTCATTTTGTAACTATTTTTTGTTCTATTTTTTGACATCTTATTCATTTTTCAAGCTTTCAGTTGAACCGAATTATAGCGATTGGGCCGCAAGTGTGGCCGCACTACCGCACACTTGCGTAACAGCGGCACGTGTGACCAATATTGTCTTAATCCACCAAATTATGATCTGATCCAAGATCCGATCCTGAACTGATCTTTCCTGGATCAGGATCAAATCAGATTCAGTTTATAACTATTTTCTAATTTGATAACTAAACATCATAATTATTCATTTTCCGAGAAAGCAATATATTCTGGAAAGATAGAGAGAAGCCTGTTAATATCGATCCTGAATCTTATCCTTTAAGCAGTATATTTTTTATTCATTTCAAAAAAGGAAATATAAAAAATAGCAAAAAATCATCTAATGATAATCTTAAAATTCGACCTAAATGCTATTCTAAATAAAAAAAATTGTCCATTAATTTAGCTGTACAACGAGGAGATCATCAACTTGTTGGCGCAGGATATACAGCAGGATCAGCACAATTCCGCGGAAAAAATCCGGATCCAAGAGGGCTCAGATCGGCACAAGTTTATCCTGCGCGGGATCGAGCCTCAACTTGTCAATTCGTCGGAAGACATTCTAAGGGCGTTGAAGACCGGTGCACAGTACCGCAAAACGGCGCCCACCAACATGAACTTTCAATCCTCGCGTTCACACGCAATTTTTACCGTCAATATCAAGCGGACACGAGTAGTGTCTGTGAAGGTGAGTGATTTTATAGATTCAAAATTTGTGGCCTAAAATTAGTTCGAATTTCCTTGAATTATATGCAAAAAATCATCCTTTTGCTCGAAAATTTAAAATTTAGAGGATTTTGTAAAATTAAAAATCAAACATTTTAGGATAATTTCCATTAATTATTGGCCAAGCAAGCTATAAGAAAATTTATTTGGCCATATTTTGCCTTTAGAAAAATTAGCTAGCATCAAAAATGACAGCACTTTTCTAATCTTGATATAGGTACGTATTGATGATATCTTATAGTGCTGTTCGAGAGTCTCGGTCTTGAGTCTCGAGTCGAGACTTTTCTCGGTTTTTTTGGGTCTCGAGTATCGGTCTCGGGTTTTGAGTCTCGGAAAACGAGACTTTTTTACACTGGATATTCTGGAATTTTTTCCAAAAATTTGTAAAAAATTTGAACATTTTTATTAAGGAAGTAACCTAAAAAATCGCAAAATTTTCTCCGGCGGCCCCTAACGGGACCGCCGACGCCCCTCATTATAGGTATATAAAAATTTTAGCAAAAGGCTAAAATTTGAATTTTTTCTCCGGCATTCCCTAATTATGCCATCGACATCATTTAGTAAATTTTAACCTTTTTTATATGTAGCATCAATGCCCCTATCAGACTACCCCCTGGCACTGCCTTTGTAGTGAAATTTCGTCATAATTTATATCTGTTTCAAAAAATATATAAATTATGACGAAATTCCCCCTCAGTCAGACCCCTCAAAATTTTTCGAAAATATTCTTTTTTTTTGCAAAAAATTAGGTCCAATTTTTAAAATCTTCTCCGTAAATTCCCAAAATCTTCCATCTCATCTTCCGGACCTTCTAATTAGTTTTTTTTTGGCTCGTCATTACCCTCAGTCAGACCCCTCAAAATTTTTCGTTAAATTTTTTTTCAATTTTTTGGCAAAAATTTAAAAAATCTCGGTCTCGAGTCTCGATCTCGAGTGTCTGGGTCAAATCTCGGTCTCGGGGTCAAATCTCGGTCTCGGTCTCGACTCTCTAGCCTCGGGAAAATTTGTTCTCGTACCACTAATATCTTATTAGATCTGTATCTGAGATTTGCATAATTTTTTAACAATTGAAAGTGCAACAGCTATTCTCTGTTGAACTTTTGGTTGCCCGGTGTGGAAAATTTTTAATGGCTTAACAACATTTTTGTTTGATTTGCATTATATGAAGTTTAAAAGTTTAGGCTTTCGCTGATGAAAATTTGTTCCCTATGGAAATGGAGCCGGAGGTTTATGCGAAATTGCACTTCGTCGATTTGGAAGGCTCCGAGCGACTAAAGCGGACGGGGGCCACCGGGGAGACGGCCAAGGAGGGGATCAGCATAAACTTGGGATTGGTATGAAAAAATGAGCAAAAAAATAATTTGAAAGTTTTATTCGCTGTTTTCATAGTTGGCACTCAGCAATGTCAGTTCGGCCCTTGACAGCACCAAAGGATCCGTTGGCCATGTGCCTTATCGGAATTCCAATTTGACTCGACTGCTTCAGGACTCATTGGGTGGAAATAGGTAAATAATTTGTTAGTTATATGTTAGTGTTGCATTAGGTAATACTAAAGGCCCTTTTTAGGCCATGATATTTTTAAAAATTTAATAAATCTCAGATCAAATTAATAAATACATTCTTGGTTGTTTTCGAATTTTGCAGAAATTTCGCATTTTCAATAATTTTGAATCAACATACATATTTATTTTGAAATTAAATTTTCTCGATTTTTAAATATCTGAATTGTGTTGGCCATTTTTAATTATATCTATGTAGTATCTGATTGATTTTTTCCAGATGTTTTCGATATTATTATAGGGGTTACAGACCTTTTTAAAATTTATTTTAAAATAAGGATTTTACATTATTTCATTTCAAATTTATGTTGGGTGGAAAATTGGAAATGAATTGAATTTTCTAGCATACATACTTATACAGTTGGTGTCCAATCACTAATAAGTAATAAATCGAAACAGATCATTCGTTCCCTACTTTTTCAGGTAAAAACCAAAAAGATTGATTTTGGTGCCAAAATATAGCATTAAACTTTTATTATAAATTTGCACGAACTACTATTTGATTTGGCCAAGTAGAAAAAAAAGTTATGGCCAAGTTAATCCATAAAAGAGTGGTTTTGGCCAATGGTCTGGCCATTACTTTTTTACTTGGACAAATTGTTAGCTGTTCTCTTAAAAGTTTATAACAGAAATCTATCTTTTAACTCTAAATTCACTTCTCTAGGTTTTACCTTAAAAAAAGTTATAATCATTTTTCGAGTGGGCGGGAGGGGGAATGATGTGCACCCTAATAAATTTACTTGGCTTCCTTTTATTTTGATATTTTGATTTTATAATTTTTAAATTCTTAAGTCGAACTCTGATGATCACTTGTCCCTCTCCAAACAAGGATGACCGTGCGGAGACACTCAACACCTTGAACTACGCCAATAAGGTCAAAAACATCAGGAACAAAGTGGTGGCAGGCCAGAACAAATCGAGCCAAGTGATCACAGAACTACGACTGCGCATCCAGCAACTGGAGGGGGAGTACAAGAAGGTGAGAAATAAATATTCGACTCCATCAGTAAAGAAAAGAATCGATGATTATGTTTACAATTACAAGTAAAGTTTCTCTCATTTTTGAGTCAAGAGATTTTTTAAATTGGTCTTGCGGATATTAAAGTAGTTCCATAATCTGATGTCAGAACCGACGTATCCGAGGTTAAATCACCACAATTTTTTTTTGCAAAAATGATGAATACTTAAAAAAGGCAATGAAAACCATTCATAAGGATAATCTTTGTTAATTTTGCCATTCTTGTTGAAAATCTTTCTTGTCTTGACCTGCTGAACTCGCGAGTAACTCACATTTATGGTAAAAGACAATTTTTCAATCTTGTTTGTTTAAAATTTTTGGCCCAATAATATAAGTTGCAATGTTCCCTGCCAATATATCAATAAGTAAGAATCGGAATTTTTAATTTAATTATTTTTGCTTTTTAATTAGTAAAAAAGAAAGTCCAATGAATGCAGAAAAATAAAGGTCAATGTGGATGATCATAATCAAAATTAAAAAAAACCCGACCATCTCCTACAAATTCAAAAGGCAACAAAATACACAAAAATATGTTTTTTAAATAAAAATTAATTCGGATTTTCCCGAAAAAATAAAAATGAATCTTTTAGATTATACGAAAAATTCTTTTTTTTTGAGTAATTTTCTTTCTGATTTTTTGGTTTAGTTAATCGTATTCAAATTTGAATGGTCAATGAGGCATTTTTATCCCAACTGATATAGTATTAAAATTGATAGGACCTACGATTCGGCAATATATGTAAATTAAATAAAAATTCCTTTTTAAGGAAGCGGAAGAAAATAAGCAATTGACAGAAGAAGTGAAAATATTGAGGGAAGAAGCCGAACGCCGGAAAACCCAGTTGGAAGATGAGAGATGTTGGTATGAAAAAGAGAAAAGGAACAACAAGGCATTGAACGAACAATGGAAGAAGAAGATGGAAGAAGAGAAAAAGCGATGGTATGCAGAGAAAGAAGAAGCGGAAAAGAAGAAAGAGGAACAGAGACAAAAGGCCAAAGATCACCATCAACCGGCCGTACATCGCGACATTTCTATACAAACTGATTCAACGGCCAACTCATCAATGCGCCATTTACGGGCACTGGTCATCGGACTACTGCTTGCCGATCTGTTGATAGTTGGGGCTGTTTTGGTCATCAGCAGCAGTAGGGCGCCAACTTATGAGGACAACTTGGCAACAACAGCCGATGAAGGATTCATGGCGGATTTGACATGGCAAAACGCAACGAATGCAACTGTGTTTGTTGTGGACATTCGCCAGGTTATCGCCAAAATTGTTCATTAGAGCCACTATTTATATGCACAAACATCAAAGTTCCAAATATGCCTAAAATTCCAACATATGCATGAAATATGCCATTTTTTTTAGAAAAATTGACGTCTGAATAAAATTTTTAAACTATTTAAAGCGGTTACATGCATATTTAACGCAGTTAAAAAAAACTCCCAAAAAGATTCCCAAAAAATGGAGAAAAATTCACTTTTTTAAATATTTCCCCAATTTTGATTATCGATATGGAATTCTTACCTATTTACTTATACCGTAGAAAGATATTTTTCGCCATTTTAAGGTTTTTCAAAATTGATCCAAAAAATATTTCCAAAAAGTCAAAATATGCGAAATATCCAATAATATTCAGTTAGAAAATGTGTTTTACATGATTTTCAGGCTGTTCCGAGTTCGCATAAAAATGTGCCTTTGCCTATAAACCATGACCCTACTGACCATCAACAGCAGGAAAAGCTCGTCGAGGAATTGTTCCCATTTGTGGCCCACTTTGAGTACCATGAAACGTCAAACACCACAAACTACAACTGGCCGGGCATTGAAATGTCGACAGCAGAGGCGGAAGATGCTGAAAGGTGTACCACATACAAGAATGACACTATCGACGCACCTGAACAACTCAGAGTTGCTGAAGAACCAAATGTAGACACAAAAGGCGAGGATATCTGTGTTGTCAACCAGACTTTGCCGCAATCCCTTGGCTGGTTCATCTGTTTTGGCTTCTTTCTGGCAATTGTTCGCCTGATCGCGAGGATTTGCATGATTTGTTGTCCCCCAAGAGACGGGACACTGGTGCAGCAACAACAGCAGCAGCAACAACAAAAACAACAACAGCAGCAACAACAACAGCAGCAGAAGCAGATTCCAGAATTTCATCAGATGCTGCCGGTTCAGCAGATTGCGTCGCCAAAAAAGGAAGAGAAGGGGAAGAAGAAAAAGAAGGAAGAGAAGAAGGTCAGTGGGCTTATTATTTTTGGATGAAACTATTATGGGTTCGGCCTGGTTTTATCTGGTTAGTAATATATATTTTTTTGACTTTTGGGCAACAAAGGCATGCTAATAGTTTTTTAAACTTTAACTGGTAATCCGCAAGGCAAAAATATTTATTTATAATCCATACTTTGGGTAAAAACATCCATTTTTACATATGGACACGATAATCGGAAAAATAAAAAGAAATAAAAATTTTTTCTTCTTGGCTATTGGTTTGTTATTTCCCTATGTTTAAAATAATTAATATTACTGTAAATCGTTAAAAAGAACAGTCGCTCAAAATTTCCTCATATGGGTCGACTAAGAAAATAAAATTAAAAATATTTTTTCAATTAAGCATGAAGAAGAATATACCATTTGGATTTGGAATGCACAAAATGGTCGGAGCATTAAAGTGGACGTGTCGCGGAACGCGATAATTAATTTAATCATTAAATCTAATTCATTGTACTTATTTTGAATTTTAGTTATTTCGTCACATTTAATAATATTTGATCGTTCTTTGAATTTCATACGATCAACCTTATCTATTGTTTTATCTGTCATTTCCGTCCAATCCGCCTAAGCTTTTAGCATTTTCACATACATTTCACACTTCCGATCAATCTACATTAAAAGCTGATCTGCGATCGGCTTCAACATTTTATTCATTTTTATGCTCAATTGAGCAAATAATTATTATTTCATTTATTTATTTTGCATATTGTATATTTACTAAAAATTAAATCATAATTTCATTTTATATAATTATGCAATTTATCATTTAATTGTTAATTTATGTTTTTACTTTTATTGTTGATATTTAGCGATGAAAATAAAGAAAAAGATATAAAAATTATTTTCACGCCAAACTTGGGGAACCTAGAAGTAATGGCCGGTGCCCAACCCCGGCCAAAACCATTGTCGGTGCCAGATTCTGAGCTTCAAAATCCGACAAATTTTCATCGCTCAAACTTGGGTAATCGAGCAGCAATTTCATCGCAGCTTCGATCCGGAGCAATAACATCAACATCGCAACTCGTTCCTTCCATTGCGTCATCAACATCGCCCGTCTACAATTTCAATTCAGGCAAAGGGCGGGATTTGGGACGTATTTTTTAAATAAAATAGTATCAGAAAAAATCGAACAGGGTATAAACGCCTATTCTAAAGGCTCCCTGTAATCACGGTACCTTCTAAAAGGTTCCTGATCTTCCGATTAATTTAAAAGAGCTGATACTGGGCCTAATCTAAACGGCCAAATTTAAGATCTATTTTCTTGGCCATTCTAAACGGCCTATATTTTTGTTGACTGGGAGGGTGCCTCCGAAGGCAAGTGCCTTCTAAAGGCAAAGTCAATTAAATCGCGCATTCTAAAAAGCGCGTAATCAATAAAAACGCGCAATCTAAAAAGCGCATAATCAAATCGCGCATTCAAAAAGCGCATAATCAAATCGCGCATTCAAAAAGCGCATAATCAAATCGCGCCTACCGAGGTGCGTCAACATCAAACCGCTCCCTCGTGGTGCGTCGTCAACAAATTGCTCCTTCAAAGGTGTGTCATCATCAAATCGCACAATCAAAAAGGTGCGTCTTCATCAAACCGCGCCTGCCGAGGTGCGTCATCATCAAAACACTCCATGGTGCGTCATCATCAAATCGCGTCTGCCAATTGCGTCATCATCAAATCGCCCCTCATCGGTGCGTCATCAACAAATCGCTCCTCAACGGTGCGTCATCATCAAATCACGCCTGCAGGTGTGCGTCATAATCAAACCGCACAGCCAAAGTGCGTTTTCATCAAACGCCCCTAAAAGGTGCAACTTCACCAAATCGCGCTTTCAACGGTGCGTCATCATCAAAACTCGCATTCTTTGCGCGAAGTTTCGTGCAGTGAAGCAGTGGATTGCGCATTGTCACTGCGCAACACGCAACCAAGATTCGCTCCAAAGCAAATGACGAGCGTAAAAGGGCTAAGCTAAAAACCAAGATGAGTTCTTCGCAACTGTAGTCCTGTGGGCACAACTTCAATGCAGCGAGCACAACTTCAGCTCTACGGGCAAAACTGCAGCCCTGCTGGCACAACTTCTGCCCAGTGGCACAACAACTGCTCAGTGGCACAACTTCTGCCTAGTGGCACAAACAGCCCAGTGGCA
>LDKF01000012.1:250850-270757 GCA_001026735.1 Rotylenchulus reniformis
TAATTAATATGGTACAAAAATCTAAAAATAATTAATATGGTGAAAGTTGTGGGGACATGGACCCTGAAATTCCCCCGGTTCACCCTGGGGCATGATTTTTCGGATGTTCCGCCCCTTACCGAGAAAGATCAACCAATGGGAGGGAACGGAAAGTTTTTGGGCCCCGATCGTAGTCCTCCCCAATCGCTTTCATCCGCCGATATCAATGGTACAGAAGTCAAATTGGCCAAAAATGATAAAGCCAAACGGTGCAATAAATTAAGTTTTTTTCTAATTTTATTTCTGTAAAAAATTGAAAAATTCCAACTATTTTAACAAAATTCTGCATTCCATACATAATTTAATATTAAAATTCATTCTTTCGAGCCAAATTGGTGTTTTTAAAGTCCTGACTTTTTTTTCCCTGGCACCGTCAAAAGGATTTTTTACACCATTGCTAATTTTGCGAATATTATTGTAAAACATGATTTAAAATTTTTTTATTTTATTTTCAATCTTTTTTCCCTAGTCATCTATATATAAATTACTAGTAAAGATGCAGTTCAAATGGTTAAACGCACTGTTAATCCATTTATTTGTAATGTGTCCATAATTGCAAAGTTTCACAACTTTTAGATCTTCAATGGGAAATGCTTATTAGAGGACTCCAAAACCCTACAATATTATGACATTGTGCCACATTATGGCTTTCCACCACCTGACCTGCTCCTGTGTAAGAAAGATGCTAAACTTGTTTGATAAACTGCATACAGACAATGGCTTATTTTACTCCGATCACTCATTAATCTCATTAATTCAATTGATTTTTTTTTTCAATTTAGATTAATTTTTTTTTCAATTTTTATTGCCACCGGAACAATAGTGATAGTGATGCCGAAAAAACTACCAAAAATTTTCCTGCTAAAAAATTATTGATTTCGAGGGATTTGTCCGAGAATTTAAACTTTAAACCATGTATTTTTATCGTATTTAATGAGTAAATTCTATGTTATTCCTCAACATTTTAAATATTTTTATTTATTTTGCACTTTTTATTATTTTAAAAATGCGCATAAATATATAAGAAATCTCTCAGCTTGAAAAACAAATTATTTTTAAATATTTTTTATGGTAAATTTTCCATCCTTTTAATTGAAAATTGACAATTTTAACAAAATCATTTAAAAAGAGTAACCCATGCAAAATTCAATTTATTTAAGTTCTTAAACAATGTATATGCAAATCCATGATTATTAAAGACACATAAAAACTGGCACCAAAAAGTTTGTTTAATATTTTAAAAAATCCCATCGGTGGTGATGGTGAAAACTCACAATGACAGATTGGTAGATCCATAAATTGTTAGGCGCAAAATAATTGCTACCAATCGATGTTACGGTGTTTCACTGAAAAACCGAACCAAGAATTTTCGTTTATATGGCATTTCTAAAAATGCTAAAATGGGCGTTTCCTGAAAAATGGGCGTTACTTGAAAAGGTGAAAAGTGGTTTTAACTAATATAAGAAACTTTCACCAACTTTTAAGAAAATTGAAATAAAGAACTAGATTTGAAAAATAACATGTTTAACCAAAAATATTCTTTAAAAATTGTCGAATAATGTCCATAAAAGATAAATTAGAAATTGTAAATATTATGTTTTTTTAATTTATTTTGACATATCGATAAAAAGACTCTCGCCACCAAACTCTCGCTACCCACTTAAGCTGCACAATAAGTCCACCACCACATTCTTTCCAGTGCTCGCCCAGGCTGACGCGAAATTAGTAATGTGACAATAGCTCTATTCCACCTAAAATCAATGACGAAGATTTGTGGATATTACCAAATTATCTAATAATTATTATAAAATCATGCGCGTTTAAGGGGCTATATATTATGGATATAATATTAGAAGATATCTCTGAAAAATAATAAGCTCCAATCGAAGCTAATTTATTCAACACAACTAATCTTTTGTAATCATGCAATATTTAGCCAAAGATATTCTTTTAAATCATAATTACTTTTTCAACTATTGCTCTCAGAAAAGTTGATATTGGGAATTTTTTATCTGAAATTACAGTCCTTAAAGTGCCCAGCGAAAATCTGCCCCTCTGGCCCGTTCTACGGGGACTAAGAAAACCTTGGCAATTTCCCGTTTCCGTGACTCACATGCGCCCTGTGAGAATTCCACAACAAATTATAAACCAAAAATCTAGACAAAAAATCAAAAAATTGAACATTTTACCATGAAAAATTTGAAATTAGTTTGGCATATTTGGTGCCTTTTTGGTGATCACCAATGATTGGAAAATTAAAAAACACAGGTATCTTTTTTCTGGAACAAATCCCAAAAAACATGTTTATGTCCAGGTTCGTCATTCCGCCGATGTCGTATACCGTAGTTTCTCTAAACTAAGATCGCGATCTCTTTTCCATCCATCTAAAAATGATTTTTTTCCTACTTTTCTCTGAGGCTATTAATTTGGACTTTTACTTTGGTTATTTTATTTGGGACATTTGATTAAGACCAAGCAATTCCTTGAACCCTTGGTAAGACTTTCCTTTCTTGCTCGACTCTCAATTTTGTTCCTTGGATCCTTAAGTACAGTAGAGTTGGTTGACCTTATAATGGTGAGAATTTTTTTTGATGATTGGTGATTTTTGGTAGGATAAATTTATTTCATTATTAAATATAACTCTCTTTTCCAATCAGATAAAAGGTATTTTTGTAAAAATTTTTCTAAATTTCTAGTATAACAAACAATGAATTTGATGACTTTTTTGCTGTTATTATCGACCGCCGAATTGGCCATCGCACCTTTAAGTAGATTGGTGGCAAGACTTGGGCTGAAGGAC
The DNA here is from genome assembly GCA_001026735.1 of Rotylenchulus reniformis. NCBI lineage: Eukaryota > Metazoa > Nematoda > Chromadorea > Rhabditida > Hoplolaimidae > Rotylenchulus > Rotylenchulus reniformis. Next base: position 253,690 of record LDKF01000012.1, read on the forward strand.
AAGGCCGAGTCGAGTTCGGCATCTGTTATGAGTACCAAGAAGTTACAAAAGGACCTACGACAATTGCAGAAACTCAAAAAGCAGGGTAGGTTTGCCGGAAAGGCCCGAGATGTATAAAGATTGTTTATCCCAAAGTGTGCAGAGAGTTGCATTCCATTTGTCACATCTTGGCTCAAATCCAATAAAAATGAGTAAAAAAATCATTGACGGCCAAAAAATAATGCAGCGAGGGAAACAAACTAATAAGTTGTTTTTTATATAAAACTTGATTAAACCAATTATGAGCTATAAACTACAGTTTCAGTATTTTTTGAAACATGTTCAAAATCCAACAAGGCTGTTATAAAAAAGCACACTATTCAGTATACAATCCATGTTCCAAACTTTCGCCTTTTTTCTTTTAACATCCTCCTGTGGACATTGTTATATAGTAGCTTCGTAACAAATTGAACAAATATAAATCAACTTTATACTAGGATCTATCTCCATCAGCCGTTTTTTAAGATACTAGAAAAAAAGCACAAAGAGAGAGATCTTTTTTTAGAGATCATTGTTCCAACTATTAGAGCTACAAAGTTCGTTTTTATTTAAGATGACCAAGTGGCTAAAAATTATAGCCAATATAATCACACTTATTGACCAATTTGCTTTCAAGTTTTTTGTGACTATTTTGACCAAAAAATAATTTTGACTATCGGCCCGATTTGAATAAGCTTTCGCCTAAATTGTAAACATTTTCTCTATCATTTGCTTTAAGAATTCTTAAGATTGATTTTAAAATTTTTAGAGATAATTAATTTTATGTTATGAACTACATTAACATCCCCTGCTCCGTTACTTCTGGCCATCACCATAAAATGTTTTAATTTAGGTGAATTTAGTGTTGGCATACGAGGAAACAGCATTTACCAATGGGAGGTCAAACTCACAGAAAAGGTAACATAGGCATTCTAAGTAGATATAAAATAATAGAATTTGTAATAGGTTATTAATAATAAATTCTAAAATCCCATTGAATTGGAAATTTATTTTTGGTTCTAAAATTTTTATGGAAAGAAAGTTTTCCTTTACGAATTTTCTTTCTGCACCTTTTCTCACAATCAGGGAGATCGAACAGCCACATTTATGTGGTATTTGCCACATTTTTAACTTTTGCCACATTTTGCCACCTTTTTGAAAATTTGGAATTTTGATGAAAAATGATCAATTTTCCTAAGAAAAGAACCTCAAATCTCAAAATTTTTCTCCGATGGCCCCTATCGGGACCGCCGGCTCCCCCTGTAAAAAATCATTGCAAAAAGACAGATAATTTCTTTCGACGGTCCCTCCGGCACAATACTTGAATTAAAATTTATTCTAAAATCAGAAAAAAAGGATCTTTTAGAAGTGCCGCATTTCTTAGAAAATTGTGACAAAAATTTAAATGCCACATTTTTACAAAAATTGCTGCAAATTTGACAAACAAATTTACAAAAAAGTAATTGCTACAACCATTTTTTGTAAAAAATATGCTATGGAATAAATGTTTTTGAATAATTTGGTTTTTGTTCAGATTTTAAAAATACCACATTTTTGCCACAATTTTGATCAAAAATGCCACATTTTTGTCACATTTTTTAGGCCGAAAATGAGCAAATGCCACATTGTGGCAGTTAGGACCCTGCCTTTTCTCTGTGTATTCTTTCGCTTTTATATTTCTCTGTCACTTTAGTGAAGGATTCGCTTCATAAAATTATAGATTCAGAGCAATTCAATCGGCGCTCAATTTTCTTTTTATGTAGTTATAAAATAATATAATTTGGCGATGGGTTGTAAAAATTTATTTAAGAACCTTTTTATTACTTTACAGGGTGCGCAAAAAGTTCTTGAACTTTTTGCAATGCTAAATTTTTTGTAGAAATATATTTCAACAATTGATTTTTCCGACCAAAAATTAATGATTAGGGTGTAAACTAAATAAAAATCACAAAAAAGTGGAAGTTTAGACCATCAACCAAGCTCATGGGATAAATACAACAAATCTACCCTGTGAAAAAATTGTTTTCGGGATTTTGAGACAAGAATGTTTTAGCCTAGCAGCTCTTAAAATCTCAACCCAAAAAAATTTCGGCCTGTTAATTATTGGAGCTGAGAGTCTTATGAATAAAATCCACAACAACAAATTCATTGAAAGTTGCTTTGTAACGGGGCTGGGCCACAATCATTGAAGAAGGGTGCGCAACCAAGCACTTCATGTGCCAAAACCATTAGGAATTTTTTGTATTTTCAAAGTTGGTCTTTAAAAATGATCGCAAATTTAATAATAAAGCCAAAATATCTTGTAAATCATTTAAAATCAAAAGGTAAGCTCNAAATTTTGACTTTTTGGTCAGTTTTGACAAAATCGAATTTTGGTTCCGAAATGGTTGGTCCAAAAACTTTTCAGTATCAATTGGAGAAAATTAGTTTGTTCGATAATTATTGTAGCAAAATATACTATTTATAATATCAACAAAAAAGAATACGCTTAAAATTCGCTAAAAACAAATTAGACGAAATTTAGTGAAAAAATTGGCCCGACCAAAATTAACCTGACCTGGATGTGTTCGTTCCCCTTTATTTCGAAGAATGGAACCGAATTCGGACTTTTATTATGATTTTCAGTTAAATTACATTCTAAAGATTGTATTTGGTCGGAAAATCATTTGTTGAATTATATCCTATCAAGAATTTTGGCATTATAAGAAGTTCAAGAACTTTTTGTGCACCCTGTACTTCTCACAAACAGAATAGATTTTTTTTGAAAGAGAAGGTAGATTTATTGTTTTGAAAAGATCATTAATGCATTTTTCACGGTGTAGGTGCCAAAAACGCAAAAATTTAATATTAAGAGTTTGGGTCTAAAGTTGTGTAATAGAGACATTATTGGCCTTTTTTACTACAATAATAATAAGTATCAATTCCATTCCTACATTTCAGGCATTGGATAAGGACAGTGAATTGGCCAGCGATCTGCTCAAGTTGGCCAAGGAATACAAACAGGACCATTTGCTATTCCATTTCGACTTTTCGGACAGATTTCCGTAAGACTTATGAACAATCTCTTCACTCCCCCCCCCCTATAACCATAAAAGAACAAATTTTTCAGCATTGAACCCCCAATTGTCACTCTTGTGTCGCCGGTGGTCAGAGGAGGTAAATTTCGGTGCTAAAAGATTAAAAAATCGCCAGCATAGAATTTCTTGCCGGTTTGATATAAAATGGTCGGTTTCCAATAAAACAGTAAATATACGGACTTTTATGTGGCATAATAAGGTGGTCAACCCTTTTTGAGACAATTCTTAACGATGAATCTAACGCTTAAGTCGAATATCAATTATCATTACGATCTATGTATAAGATTGTTTCCAAATTCCAATCATCAGTTGACAGACATTTTAAACTCATTAGAGTTCATATTGGCCAATGGTGGCATTTGTATGCAAATGCTGACGAGCCATTGGAACTCTGAGTTCACTGTGGAGGCCATCATCAGGGAGCTAACCATCCAACTGGTCGCTGGCGACAGTCGAATCGACTTTACTCAGCCGATCAAGTGTTGCGGAAGATTACAAAAGGATTTTCAATTGATGAAGGAAAACGAGAAAGAGGGTAAAATTATGGGTTGGAGGGGGAGGGGGGAGGATGAATTGCATTTGTGGTTTCATTCCATTTAAAGCCTTTTATCGCAAAATTTTTTCCCATTTTTGTATACACCTGAAAATAGATTAGCCTCAGGATCCGATCGGGATCCCTAAGTTTCGAGATCATTATTCCGAAATTTCAATCCTGATTCCGAAACTGGGATCATTTCTGTTCGGGATCGGAGATTTTTTCAAAAATCCCCATTTTTGCTTGTTGCCAATAGAGCTATAATAATATTTTATACTATTTAACTGCATGAATCAGCATCTTATGTAATCTAATAGAATTGATCAAATGTGAAAAAGTTATGGCCAAAATACACAAAAAGACGAAATACATCAATTTTTAATGTTTAATAAGAAAATGGTGTACGAATTTTGTGAATTTTTAGACAATAATACGGGATTTTATTAGCCTCTACTAGTAACTATTTTAATGGGTTTAGTTTAAATCCTGGCTCTACATTGACTTTTCATAATCAAATTATACTTTAGACGAGTTCAGTATTGGCTTAAGAGGAGACGAAAATAAATTCAACCAATGGGTGGTCAAGATTAAACAAAAGGTAATTAATTCTATTTTTATTTAAGTAGGATAGTAAATTTTTAACTTCGGAGGATTATAAAAGCCAAATTTACCAGCAAACTTTTTTTGCTACCTTTTTTTCAATTTGCGATTTTCTGCCATTTTTGGCATTGAATTTTTCTTTATACCCATCAAAATTTCGTGTTCGTTCTTTTTCAAATCCCTCAAAAAATTGATACTGGAACATACAGATTCGTGTGACTAAATATTTGCAGATTTTGGATCAGGACTGTAAATTGGCGAAAGATCTGTCCAAACTAGCAAAGGACTACCATCGAGACCATTTGCTGTTCTATTTTGAATTTACGGAGAGATTCCCGTAAGTGATCACGAAAATTGAAAACGGAAATTGGACACCGTAGCAAAATCCTTATACAACATCTCTTTAGACTTTCAAGATCGATCCCTTTAATCCTGACTGAATCATTCTAAATTCGGGTAAAATGCCTACTTAAAAAGTTGGTTTTAGCCTTCTATTTTGAGCTTTTTTACAATATTTTTGGTGTTGAATTTTTCATTTTTGATACCTAAAATTCCGGAAATTTTTTGATATCCAATTTTCCGGCGACACAACAAATTTCATATCATAAATTTGGCCCTAAAAATTTGAGGATGGAGCCGCCATTTGTCCGACTGGTGTCGCCAATGGTCACAGGAGGTATAATATAAAGAAGCAAATAATAATATAAGGTATATTATAATATTTTTTATAAAGAAAAATTTAATAAATTATGAATTTCTTGCGAACAGGGCGTATGTTGGACCATGGTGCTATTAGCATGGAGTTACTGACGAGCCAAGGCTGGAAACCTAACTATACGGTGGATGCCATTGTCAGGGAACTGATTGGGCAGCTCAGCCATTTCCATGGCCAGATCAATTTTGGGCGCTTGGGTGAGGAATACACAGAGTCCGAGGCACGAGAAGCATTTAAAGAAGTTGAAAGATATTATGCCAACTAAATTGTTTTCTCACGAGTTATATTTTTTAACACCTTAAAATTTTGCTGTTTCGTAATTTTATTAAAATTTGACATCTTTTGTGAATGTGTTTGAGATTCTTTTGTGTATGTGTTTGAGATTATATATATTTTTTATATAATTCATAAAACAAATTTAAAACAATCAGATGGGTTATAACGATGCCAGTGCGTTTAAAAAAGTGTTAAATTCAAAAGCTTGGCCGAAAACTTTTTAAATAGGCTGAAAGTATAAAAAAGTCACTGTGCAGAATTTTATGCTCTATCTTCTAGCATTTTTTTTTCAAATTCGGCCCAAAAAGTTGGAAATTTTGCCGAAATACCGAAAATAGGATTTTTAGGTGATATTTCGAACTTTTTGTTCGAATTTCGAAAAATTAAAAATAGCGAAAGGTAGAGCGTAAAATTCCGTATGATAGCTTTTTATAATTTCGGCTTAGCAAATCTTTAAAAAAAATTCGGTCAAGCTTTTACAGCCCCTTTTCTAACATTTTTTAACTCTATCATCGGTATAACTAAAAAGTGTAATCATCTAAAAATATATTTAATAAAATTGAAAATTTTAATCTAAAGCATCTGGTTTTATATTTAATTTTGAACGAAAGAACGTTCGGATTTCGCATGATTCATCAATTAAATATAATAAAACAAATTCATCAGCCGGTTTTTATTTTACATTTTCCTTTTCAATCGAAAGTGATTTTGCTTTTTTATTATTTATACAGTTATTTCACACAATATTCTACATTTTATAAATTAATGCTAAAATCCACGAATAAACATTTATCTTTAAGGAGATTAAGTTCAAAATGTTTGTCACTTAAATTCTAAATATTAATGGTTTCTCTAACCACATTTGAATGTGATGCTTTAATATACAATAACTTTATAAATTGAATTTAAAGCTAAAACCCCAAAATAATTATTTTAAAATATAATTTTTTACGTTTTCATTTAAATAATGAAAGCTTCATTTCTATGGAAAATAATGGTTTCTTTATCTTTATTTGTTATCATTATTGAGCTTCTAACAACCTTCGGCATTTTGTCAGGTAAGCTACTACTTAATTTTCAATTAGGGATTCTTTTTGATGGATCAGAAAAATTAATAAAGTCCGAAAAAATTATTTTCTGATTGCCAACCATCTCCGCCTCCAATTTTGCGCACGATGACTTTCAACACATGGCATGCCGGCGGACATGTGGACAATGGTCTCGCCAAAATTGCCAAGCACATTAAAGAAGTTGATGCGGATATAATATTTTTGCAGGCAAATCTATTAAATATAAATTACATAATTTAACTCAAAAGAAATTTTATGATACTTACCATATTCCTTCTAAAATAAAATTTTATAAGGAACACCTTCAACAATAAGATTCTCGAGGCAGGTATTTAAAATATAAGCCAACTTCTAAAATAAGCAACCTTTGCAAATAAGATTGTAAAATATATACACCACTAAAAGTAAGTAAAAAGATTTTTTCTCATAGGATAATGGATATTATTTAGCAAATCAGGAACAAAATCAAGAAAGATATCAGATTATAAACAAAAACAGAACTAAATGCAACCAACCATAATATTTAAATATATAAATTTAAAAATATTTCAAAGGAAATGGATGCTAAAGCATTTGATGATTTGCTTCAAAAACTTGGTCCAAAATGGAGCGGTGCCATACACAATGAACATCGGTATTCCAAACCGGCGATAATCACTAAACATAAGGTCATATATCATATTTTTATAGAAACATCTGAAATTTAAAATATAGTAAGCAAATTTCTGAGATACTAATTTTTTTAAATTAATTTAGATCTTGGGGGATACAAAATGGCACACCAGTTGGACTTTTGGCCTCGTAATTCTCCACGACAGCGGCATGTCCATAAACGTGGTGAATGCCCATCTGAATTACCATGACTTTGGGCCAGTGATTGTGGCCAATTCGAAAACAAAAATGAACGCGGACCAAATTTTGGCAGCCGATTTTAAGCCCGAAGGTGAGTGTGAAACAGATATGTTGTATTTCCTCTATTATATTTTTAAAAAATTAGAATGCGAAATTATTACGGTGAGAAAATTTGTCTAATTTAAAGAAGCATAATTCCTAAATCATAATAGGCTGCTTTTACATATTTAAAGATTATTAATTTTAATTACCCAAATTTGAGTTCAGGAAATAAAAACCCGAATACGCTGAAATTGCACCCCCAAATTCTAATGCTACCGACATCAAACAAATATTACAACAAATCCAACAACTTCAACAGCAAATGACCAACATGAACGACAACTTCGCGGGTCTGAAGCAGCAAATGGACAAGGCCGACCTGAACTTCATCCGCGACAAACTGTCGGAAATCGAGAAGCACCTGGCAACTAAAGAAGAGTCGGCAGTAGAGAAGGAGCGATTGAGAAGTGTCGTCATGATCGGGCTCCCCGAGTCAACTGCGGACAGGCCAACGGAACGTGCACGCGAGGACCAAACAGCCGTGGAAAGCGTTTTCGATGAATTGGGCATCGAAACCATACCGGTTGCGGTATACCGGATGGGGAAAAGAGACCCAACCAAGAAAGGCGGGAGATTGTTGAAAGTTGTTGTGTGGCAACTGCTGGGGGAATGGAAACGCGGACGTGACCAGATGCGAAAGAAACCCGGGTGGCAGCGACTGCTGATCCGACCATCCATGACAAAGGCCGAGTTGGAAGCAGACAAGCTGAGGCGCGTAGAATGACGACGAGCGAAATTTGGCGGCCACACTGATGACAAAAACGTGACGGAGCGAAAACAGGCAAAATACCCTTAAACCCTAACCATCGCCTAAAATGTTTTTACAGCAACTCTAGAAGCATAGCAAATAAACTCGATACCCTACAGTATTTTTTAACAAACCATGTTTATGATATTTTATTTTTTACAGAGAGCTGGTTAAATTCCAGAATTTCAGATAGCCGAATTTTACAAAATATTCCATATTCTCTTGTTCGACTTGATCGTTCTTTAAAAAGGGGCGGGGGTATAATTGCAATAATATCAAATAAAATTCATTTTACGAATGTTCAAATCATTAAAAACAAAAAATTCGATCTTTTTGCCTTTGACATTTTATCCGAAAATTGCACATCCAAACATCGTTTTATCTTAGTTTATCGCCCTCCATCCTCAAAAATTGAGGAAAACAATGATTTAATTATTTAGCCTTATTAACTAGCATGGATTTCGATTTTACTGTTCTAGGAATGACTGAACCTTAACAGTAAAAGTACGCGATAACAAGTAATTTTCAAACCATTTAAGCATTATATTTTCGACACCGATCTGTTTTAATTTTGCAAGTATTCCGTTATGCGGAATACTATCAAAAGCTTTGGCAAAGTCGAAATAAATTATATCAGCAAAATTTTTCTTTTCAAGTGCATCTGAAAGATCATCAAATGTTTCCAAAAGTTGTCACAGATTTAGCTTTACGAAAACCATGTTGCTCTTTTGGCAAAATGCCTAATCGAGTAACATGTTTTGAGCAGATTGTTGTAAACAATTTGCTCCATAGCTTTCGATATCGGACATAAAAGTGAAATTGGACGAAAATCAGATGCATTTGATCGATTTGATTTCTTAGGAATGGGACAAATAATCGATTTTTTCCAAATATCTGGAATAGTGCCAGTCATTGCTGAATATGAAAAAATGTAAAAAATGGGGTAAGCTAAAGATGCACAACAATTTTTGATGAAAATTTCTGGAATATTATCAGCGGAGATATTATTTTTGTTTTCGAAAGAGAAGGATTTTAAGAACATCATTTTGAAGGTAAGAAATTGATTGGAAGGAGAAGTGAGGATTTAAGAATTCGGGATTATTGGTAATGTTTTTTGAAGGAGTAAAAATTGATTGAAAATATTCAGATAATAAAGCCGCTTTTTCGTTAGATGAAATTTTTGAAGTATTGTTCTCATCAAAAAGTACAGGAATTTGTGCATTTTAGTTTTCAATAAGCCAGATACAAATTTGTATTTTGTTTTTAAGTTTTTTAATCGTTTATTTTCCCGGTTCCTTAAGAATCTCTGTATTTCAAGGTCAATTTTTCTTGAAATTTCGGAAATTTTGCTGAATACCTTGGTTTGATTACGTTGACAAAGCTTTCTGCGGCGATTTATCATCGATTTATATATGTTTTGGCAATTTTGGACATCCGTTTATTTGTTTTTCAGGGACAAAATTTTCAATCATCTCAAGAATGAGCGATTGAAAAATGTAATATAATGAATTTATGTCGGTGCATGTTGAAAAATAAGCTCTCCAATTAAGTGAACGTAAAAATTTATTTATTTCTTCATAATTAGCCTCTGAAAAATTCTTTATTATTTTTTGTTCTTTTTTAATTTTACTGAAATCAAATGAAAATTCAATGCTGTCATGGTCAGATTTATGGTTTGTTGATTCAAAAGGTGCAGATTTATGAATATTTGAAAAGAGAGTAGGGTTGTTTGTAAAAATTAAATCCAGAAAATTCTCATTTCTTGTTGGAAAACGTACTAATTGTTTCAATTTCAAGTCATTTATGAACTTAAGGAGATTATTTTGAGTACCCAAGTGATGTAGATTTTCAGGATTCCAGTTTGCATCAGGAATGTTTAGGTCACCTAGAACAGTAAAATCGAAATCCATGCTAGTTAATAAGGCATAATAATTAATTTGTTAATTCATTTAATGCCAATGTATAGTAATTACAAAGTATCAAGCTGGGGGATTTTTTACAAGCGCTCAATAATTTACAAGCGCTCTCACCCGAACGATTAAAAATCCCTAGTTATGAAGGGCTTTTGGCTCACTACAAAATGGATTCTCTCCAAATTCGCAGATTAAAAGCAGATTTTTCCTCTTTCACAAAATTTTACACGGATATGTTGATATCGATTGCAAAAATACCTTACTCTTCAGAAGAACGATCACTAGAAATGATGAATACAAAATTTTCCCACCTCTAGCAACCAACCAAATAAGACATAATTCTTTTTTTGTAAGAGTTCCCAGATTATACTCTGGGCTTCCTAACAATATCAGAAAATCTACCCCCGAGTTGTTCGCTAAGCTTCTAGACTCGATCAATCTGTCACCATACCACTCCAGGCCTACCCCCGGATCATGATCTGACACTTGATTATCGCATTGCTTATTTATTTTATTGCTTGCTTTGTTTTGTTCGTGCATTTCCTGGACACGCCCAACAATTGGTTGTGGCAGATAAATCAAATCAAATTTAAAAAAAATTTTGTGTGACATCATCTTACATAAATTCGCATCAATTGTACAAGAAGCTCAATTCTGCTCGATTTATATGATCTTAAAAACTAAATGAAATCGGACTTTAGGTTCGAGATCGATCTCGATTTCAGATTCTCGAAAAAAATTTCTAAGAAAATTTATCTCGATGGAGATTGGAGATTTTAAATCAATTTCATAAAATTAAGATAAAAGTTATAAAGATAAGATTTAATAGTGTAAATGCTCAATGAATTATGTGAAATAATGCTATCAAATATTTGTTATTATTATATTGAAGGTCGTCTCTGGAACGTTATGGAGATGAAAAATCATTCCGGATTCCAACAATTTTTGATTGAATCCTCCAAAGAAACTCCATTGATTCTGGCAGGGGACTTCAATGAGCCGTCCTATCTGGATTGGATCGAGGGAACGAAGTAAATTGATAAAAAAATGAAAATGAAAAATTTTTTGATTTGGGCATTTGCATAAAGACAATATGATTGAATGGCCGGTCACAAAATTCCTGAATGAAAAGTTGGGTTTGGTCGACTCATTTCGGCAACTTCATGACAACATTCTGGATAAACTAGGTTTGTGGTTATTTTATAAGAATAATTTTCTTAGTGTTAAATAATTTATATTCATATAGCCTAAATAAATTTGCAATTATTTTGCAATTTTTTTAGGAATCACCTGGTCGGCGGTATGGGATCATCCGGAACCTCAGGACCGGGTCGACTTCATCTTTTACAAATCAGATAATCTGCTTAAGCCGGTCCAGTCTTTCACTTTTTCCGGCATGGTTCCGCTCAAAAAGCTGCCAGGACCGGAAGATTGGGGATTGGGAAAGTTGGAAGATGGACAACGCGATTGGCCCTCGGACCATTTGGCACTTGTCACCGATTTTGAGCTTAAAATTGCATTGGAAGACTGAAATACATATTTCATATATTTTCGCAAATGTACTTTTTTAAAGATTGTACTTTTTTGGACCAGGGGCGGGGGTCAATTGCAAGGGGGTTATAATACAGGTTTTACGGTATACATGGTGTTCCCTAGTGTATGAGTTTTTATACATGGTATTTCCTAGTGTATGGTGGTACGCAAGTATGACATCAAAATGGGTGGAGGCTCGGGGATGGAGGTTCAGATTCCAATTGATGCAAATTGATTTTTTTGAGGGCATTTGGACAGAAAATGAGGCTATAAAAGAATTTTAAGAAGCGTAAGATGTTCGGATATTTTTTATAAATTTATTTTCATCAATGTAAAAAATTTTGATAATATTGTGGTTTGTACTCCTCCTCTTTTTTTTGGAAAAAATCGAAGGCCTAAAAATAGTCCAAAATCACATCCTAGGGGCACTTTTTGACGCTGAATCCGATTCCGACGCCATTTTTTCCAAAAAGGGGGATACAACCGGTAACAACGTGTATGGGTAATAATTAAGTAATTAAGAAATTAATTGTAACATCATACTAGACCTACTTTTCCATAGGTTCTTTTTGTTGGCCCTTCTATAACCCATACTTAACAGTTGAATAACTTACTAATAGGATCATACTCCGTGTTAATTGTTTGTCCACAGCTCGAGCTGAGTTGATTTCATAGTATTTGTTCGTACAAATTTGACCATTTTGACAGCACAAAAGATGATGATCGCATAACTAACGCAATTGAACATAATGTACAAATAGTTCAGGACATTGAAAATAGGTTGAGTCTGAATTAAACGTGGCGCGACATTTGGGGACCAATCGCTATAACTCGGTTCAAACAAAACATGGAGAAATCAAATTGTTATCAGAAAATAGAACAAAAAATTAGTTACAAAATGAGCCTAAGCCAGTTTTAATTGGTTAACTAGAAAAAAATTATGGTCAAAATACTATCAATTTGGCCAAAATTAGAAAATAGTGATTTTTTGAAAATTGATTTCTTCAATTCTATTTGAACCGAGTGTCGGGCAGCCGAATTAACTTATGACCCAGACATCCAAAAATAAATTATCAATTATTGGAATAATTTCCATTGTAATTTGAACAAATACTAAATTTTTTTATAATTTTCTGTAAGATTTTTTTTATTAATTTGACCTAGCAAGATTTAGCCAAATTTTGGTCATTTGACGGTTATTTTAGGTGCTATGTCGTTTCAGCGGAAAGTGCCATAATGGGCGTTTCGGCGAAAAGTGCCAAATAGAATACTTGTCCTTAAAACTTTAGTTAGACAAAAAGTATAAAAAGCAAATTGTTCAGAATTTTATGCTGATTCGAATGGTATTTTTAGCTTCTTGAATTTGCCTAAAAAAAGTTCAATTTTTGTCGAAAGTTTCGAAAATTCGGGTTTTTTCAACAAAAGTCGAATTTTTTGAGGGAAAGTCGAAAAACAAAAGACCATTCGAATAGCATAAAATTCTGAACAATTTTGCCTTTTTATCTAACAAAATAAGTTTTAAGGACAAGTAATCGTATTTTGTCATTTTTCGCCGAAACGACTCAACACGGTTGTATTAACATCCAATGTCATAGCACCTAACAAGTGCACGATTTTTCACACCAAATACCTATCCATGTTCATGGATTAACATTGCCCGTCGGTGATCAGATGAACCAGAGATCAGTTCAGCGAGTTGTTGCTTCTCCGTAATTCGTTTTTTATCATCAGCAGTTGGATAGCCACCAATGGCAATAAATGCAAACCAGACGAAAGTGAGGAGCATAATGACCAGCAACATGGACAAATAACGAGACAATGAAATTTTTATATCCCTAAAATGTTAAGTATGTCTGTTTGAACAAATTGCTGAAAATTCGAACTAATAATCTTTTTAATTCATAGATTTTTCGTCAAGTTAATAAATAAAAATTATTAATATCCATATAAAATCGCAAAATATCCGGATAAAATATCCGCCAAAATCGCAAAATATCCGCATAAATTAGTAAAAATATCCACATAAAATTTTCAAAGTACATATGTGAAACCATGTAAAATTATTCAAAAAATTTTTATTCTTGTTTGAAATTGCAAATGAGGAACATTTGTAGGTTTTTCTTTAAGAAACTCATCCATAAATAAAAAAATTTGAAAATAGGTAATGTTTCAAGGGGCTTATTGGAAAAATTGGTGATTTTGGACCATTTCTTCAATTACTCATTCTTTTAAGAAAAATTTCTTAAAAATATGATTTTGTTGAGAAAAATTTTGAAAATTTGAATTTTTGAAAAATTTTTGGTAATTTTTTTAGAAAATGCAAAAATTTTAAAAATTTCGGATTTTATTGCATTTTTGCTTAAGAATTTCCCAGAAATGGCAAAATATCCACGAAAATATCCATATAATTTGAAAATATCCATGTAATACCCAAATATCCACATAAAGTCCAAAATACCCAAAAATATCCAAAATATCCACATAAAAGTTGCTTTTTTTGAACTCAAATCAAGCTAAAAATGCTTTTTATTTGATTTTCAGGCCATTTTGAGCATCCGCAAAAAATATCCATTTGGATATTTTTCCGAACCCTAATCTCATTATGCAATAATTTATTTGTATTATTGATAATACAAATTTTATATTACTTTTCCAACAAAATCACGAAATCAATTTTTTATAATGATTTTTCAGTGAATATTCGAATAAAGGCGGTTATGAATAATTCATTATGCATTCTTTTATTTATTCAAAAAATACTTCAGAATTTGCATTCAGAATCATTTTAATTAAATTATGAAATTTTTAGATTATTACAGGGTGACACAAAAGTCCTTGCACACAATAAATATTAAATAACTTTTTTATTAATTGATCAAATTACAATCAAATACTGTCAAAAGATGCGCAATAAAATGGGGGTACAAACACAAACATTATGTTTCAAAATGCCCGCCCTTGGCCTTGATACAGAGACGAAGTCGTGAGGAAAAATTTTCCACGATGGTACGCAGCTCTTGGACTGGAATTTTGTCCCATTCTCTAAGAAGGGCCTGCTTGAGCGACTCCAAATTTTTATGAGGAGTAGCACAGGCCCTAGCCTCCAAAATGCCCCAGATGGAATAATCCATCGGATTCAGATCAAGAGAATAGGGGGCCATTCTTGGGATGATGTGAATCCGGGCAAACGGGTTCGGCACCAGGTCTGAATTTTGTGAGCTTTATTGGCTGGTACAAAGTCCTGTTGGAAAATTCTCTCTTTTGGCCAAAAAGTAGTCCATAGAACGAGGTTTCAAAATGCCCCGGAGATTTTCCCCTATATGAGAAATTTTGTTGATTTGGACGCCTAGGCACCCAAAAATCAACGTTTTTCTGCCAATTGTGAAATTCCGGCCCAAACCATAACTTATAGGGCCTTTTTGAAATAACTGACTATACGATCGGAAAGAGCAGGGTTTTCTGCCTCTACTTTGTCCTTTTGATGATTATGGATAGGTTCGAGTGTGAAAAAAATTTTGTCCGGAAGAAGGATGGGGGGTACCTGCGTGCCGCTGGAGTAGCAATCGATATCTTTGGGGCCAAATTTCTACATTTGATTCACAAGTTAAACTGAATTTTTTAGGGTTGTAGGGCCCGGCATCTAGCTCATTTATGACCATAAGCTAGACTGATTTCCTTTTCATCCCGGNTTGGCTGGTACAAAGTCCTGTTGGAAAATTCTCTCTTTTGGCCAAAAAGTAGTCCATAGAACGAGGTTTCAAAATGCCCCGGAGATTTTCCCCTATATGAGAAATTTTGTTGATTTGGACGCCTAGGCACCCAAAAATCAACGTTTTTCTGCCAATTGTGAAATTCCGGCCCAAACCATAACTTATAGGGCCTTTTTGAAATAACTGACTATACGATCGGAAAGAGCAGGGTTTTCTGCCTCTACTTTGTCCTTTTGATGATTATGGATAGGTTCGAGTGTGAAAAAAATTTTGTCCGGAAGAAGGATGGGGGGTACCTGCGTGCCGCTGGAGTAGCAATCGATATCTTTGGGGCCAAATTTCTACATTTGATTCACAAGTTAAACTGAATTTTTTAGGGTTGTAGGGCCCGGCATCTAGCTCATTTATGACCATAAGCTAGACTGATTTCCTTTTCATCCCGGTCTAGTATCTGATTCTTTTCTTAGAAATCCAGGGATTGGGGTATGCTGGCTTCTTGAGCCTCTACTGATTCCACTGGGTATTGAGAGACATTGATCTCGAGCTCTTTTTGAAAGTCACTAGTGTACCATTCAATTTATGCATAAAATTTGTTTTTTTTCCTTTGAAAATTTTTAACTGGAATTTTTTGATGGTTTGGTAGACAGTCACCTTAGAGAAGTCAAGTAGGGTTGATTGTTTGGAGGCTGTTTTTCCCTATTTGGATAAAGTTATTTCCAAAATTCAAAGACTAGATTTTATAGAGAATTGATTGGGCTGCAAAATAAAAAAAAGTGATAAATTATAACTCTTATAGTAAAAAAGTTATGGACAAAATAAAAGTGTGCAAAGACTTTTGTGTCACCCTGTACAATTTCGATCATGCGACTTATTAATATGATAATAATTATTATTATAATTATAATAATTTAGTCTTTCGAGGCAATCTCACGATTGAATTCTGTTCTGTTCATAAAACAAAGTTAGAACATCAGATAAGTTGTAACTNTTTGATGATTATGGATAGGTTCGAGTGTGAAAAAAATTTTGTCCGGAAGAAGGATGGGGGGTACCTGCGTGCCGCTGGAGTAGCAATCGATATCTTTGGGGCCAAATTTCTACATTTGATTCACAAGTTAAACTGAATTTTTTAGGGTTGTAGGGCCCGGCATCTAGCTCATTTATGACCATAAGCTAGACTGATTTCCTTTTCATCCCGGTCTAGTATCTGATTCTTTTCTTAGAAATCCAGGGATTGGGGTATGCTGGCTTCTTGAGCCTCTACTGATTCCACTGGGTATTGAGAGACATTGATCTCTAGCACTTTTTGAAAGTCACTAGTGTACCATTCAATTTATGCATAAAATTTGTTTTTTTTTCCTTTGAAAATTTTTAACTGGAATTTTTTGATGGTTTGGTAGACAGTCATCCTAGAGAAGCCAAGTAGGATTGATTGTTTGGAGGCTGTTTTTCCCTATTTGGATAAAGTTATTTCCAAAATTCAAAGACTAGATTTTATAGAGAATTGATTGGGCTGCAAAATAAAAAAAAGTGATAAATTATAACTCTTATAGTAAAAAAGTTATGGACAAAATAAAAGTGTGCAAAGACTTTTGTGTCACCCTGTATAACATCTACATGGTATATCGTGGTACAATTAAGTACATATTGTACTGTACATATATAAACCCGAAAAATCGATGAATTGGGAGAAGAGGAGGACCTGTCTGATGAGCGGAGGAATGGTGGAAGGAATGGAAGGCTTGGAGATGGGCAAACGCGGAGGAGAGAATGACTAATTATAATAATTAATACCAAAGGTGACTTTCTTCTGCTTCTCTAATTGGTGCTGGTGATAATGATAAAATGATAATAACACAGAACAGAGATGGATGATGATTGGGGGTACAAATGGGGCAATTGGGGGGGGGGGGGGGGGG
>LDKF01000013.1:2122-14518 GCA_001026735.1 Rotylenchulus reniformis
GAGGTCCCGGACAAAAATACACCCCTAAGAATGAGGTCCCGGACCAAAATACACCCTTAAGAACGAGGTCATGGACCAAAATACACCCCTAAGAAAATTTTGAAAATTTTTTCTTTTCTTTATATAAAAATTCAATTTTTTGGCTAGAACCCCCGGGGGCTCTAATGCAGGGGGGGGGTTATATTTTTCAACCCCCCTCCAGAGGCGGGGTCTATTACAGGGGGGGGCTCAATTGCAGGGGGGGCTATAATACAGGTTTTACGGTAGTTTGTTAATTTTACTCGATAAATGGCCTGTCGGATCATGGGTTGGCCCTGGTAAACCTCCTCAATGCCAAAAGCGCCCATGATCAGGAACGGGGTGGTGATCAGAAGGTGTGCCGCCACCATGGTGATCAGACCCCAAGGACGTTCAACCATCAGATGATTTTTGTTGTAAAGGGCCAGAAGACGGTAGACAGCGGCAGAACATATTGAAGTGGCGCAGAGGCCGAGTAGGAAGCACAAGAAGCCCTAGAAAATTTTTGAGGCTATGAATATTATTAGAAAAATTGAAAATTTTACAAAAATAACTTTTTACTGATTAATGAAAATAAATGTTAAAAATGAGTGACGGATCATGCAGAAGAAATGTTTAGAGAGATAATAAAAAATTGTTGATAAATAAATGGTATTTGTTTTGCGAAAAATTGTTAAACTAATCTTCAAATTCAGATTTATCACTCTTAAAAATAAAACAATAAGGTTGTGTTAAAAATTAGAAGTTGTAAAAATTTAATTAAATCGATAACAACCCTATGAATATGAATAGAATATATATATAAATAGTTTTAATTTTTACAGATGAATCTTTGCTCCAATATACACATTTGTTTTAGCATCGGGATGAAAATAAGTGATAAATATATAATTGATTAAATTTTATTTTATTTTCTCAAATTTTTTAGCTCCATTTTATAAAAACAACTAAATGATAAATTTAAGACTGACCATTCCAAAGAGTCCGCCAAATATAACGCCGCCATACTGTATAACACCCAAAGTACAGTATCCGTCAACTGTCAAGAGTGGATATGGTTGGAGCATGGTCATGAAGTAGAAGTCCACGGAGAAAGCGGCAAACTGAAATTATGGAAATTGTATAGGGCCTATTTTGCATAAAAATATAATGATAAATAGATCAATTTTAAGATTTATGTGCATGCAAATTTTTTGTATAACTTCTTTCTTGGTACATCTTGGTACATACATTTCGATATATTGTGATAGATAAATATCTTATGAAAATCATATCACCATAATATTTTGGCGTTATGCCCTTCCTTACCAAGATATTCAGCAAGAAGTATTGATACACATTCATATGTCTAGGTGTTGCTTGCATAATCAGCATAAATGCCAAAAGGTTGGCTGACATGGCAACGCCCAGATTCAGCCAAAGTTCGCGTCGATACACAACAAAATCGTCGGATTTCACCACGATAGAAGCAGATGATGAATAATTAAGAGTTATCAGGGACATTCTAGGAATTTGATTTGCGTTCTAAAATTAAACTTTTAAAAAAGCAATAAAATTTAAAAAATAAATACAACTTTTATTTCATAATAATTTTATTGACAATGAAATCAAAATTTATAAAGTGTGAACATATCCAACTTGTTGAAAACCATTAATATTAAAAAAAAACACCCAGAAATAAATAATACCTAAAGAAAAATGATCATAGAGAAAAGTCTTAAATAATTCAAAATTTAGAAAGAAAAAAGGATTTAAATATCTAAAAATTAACTCGAAATATTTATTACGATTGCTTCTATCTTCAGATTTGCATCATTATTTTTTATCTTTACGTTTAGTCTTATAAATATGCCTGTTAAGTGATGTTTTCATGTTATTTATTTTTGAATGAAAAACTTTGTAAACCTTTTGATAAATAAATATTTATATTAGTGTAAAAACAAAAATCAAAGATTATTTATGATATTTACAGTATAAATCTACATATTTTCCACTTAAATCTGTAAATGTCCTTGGTGTAAAAATGGTCTAAAAAACGAAGCGATATGATAAATGTGATAATAATCAATTGAATCAATTAAACATTCATTTATTAATTTTAATCAAAAAAATCAAGCATGAATATGAAATAAGCATTAAAAACAAAAAATATCGAAGTGAATATCCGTTGAGTATTTCGAATCAATATCAATGAACTATGAGATATCAGCAACTAATTAAGCGTATAATTCATATGCTATGGAATAGAAGTCGAACTTCATCAGTTGAACCAATTTTTTGAATGATTTGCTATTTACATGTTCATCCAAATTTGAACCAATTTTTGTTAAAAAATTAAATGATTTTAACTTTTGAAATTTCGTATTTTATTAAAAAGTTCGACCCTAAATATCCGATATAATTAATTCCTTTTTATTGCTAGAAACATAATTGTAGATAGAATTTTTCCATTTCAAGCGGCATCCGCTGCACTGGCTTTCTCGAGGATATCCTTGAAGAAGAACGGAACGAAGGGGTAGCCTTGGCCAAGGTAGAATTTGCTCTGGAATTCCACCCTAAAAAGAGCGAAAGGAAGGTAAATTTATTCCTCAGCCATATACATATGTTATATACCTAAATAAATATAAAATTTTATAAAAAAAATTCTAAAATAATTATTATTTTTTTCAATTTTGATTCAACAAAAAATTATTTTATAAATTCAATAATATAAATTATAAAAAAACAAATAAATAAATTTGGTACCAATGAAGACGGAGAGTGTGCAGAAAGGCGGACAGACCCTCCATCAGCACCAAAATAGAGAAAGTGAGCACTCCGAAGGCGAAGAAAATAGCATAAAGAGTAATGTAACCGACAATGCCATGGGCAATGAAGCCTTTTTCGAGAACCTAAAAACATATTTTATTTATATATTTTTTGTATTTCGAAATTATAATTCCTTTATATTAAATTTAATTTATGCATTTTGTCTTTTAATTTTATCTCCTATTTGAATTTATTTATTTATTTATTAATATTAATTTTTTGTTTCACCATGGTCCAGAGCACTTCCGACAGTTGGGCATGGGCCAACGAAAGGGCCCATAGACGAAGATAAGAAGCCGTATGCGAAACACAACCAAGTACATACTCAATGGTGTGGATTGCCTGATGGACCATGATGTCTCCGAAGGACTGAAAATTTCATGTAATTTTGTAATTTATGACTTATTATGTTCAAACTAGAGATCGATCAGTACAGTGGCACTGTACAGTATTTACCAGTGCACTGGGTACTGAAACTGGTATTTTTCGCCCAACAGTGTTAAAACCAGTTCAGTTTTTTCCAGTTTTTTTAACACTGAGTACTGTATACTGGTACTCCTCGACTACTGATACTGTGTACTGATACTGGGTTTTGTTACAGTATTTTACAGTACTAACTTTTGCACCCCTAAGAACGGCAGAATTTCGGAAATTTTGACCGAAAACCATACATTTTCTGAAAATTTTATCAAAACGCCTGATTTTTTGGAAAATTTTGACCAAAAACTCATAAATTTTCGGAAAATTTTGACCAAAAACCCATAAATTTTCGGAAAATTTTGAACAAAACCCTGTCATCTGTCTAAAAGGCATTTTTCTTAAAAAATTCAAATTTCTCCTATTGCCATACGATCGCTGGCATACAAGTGATCTCTTTTCGAAAGGAAAAATGTGAATTTTTACACTAAAATATCGCAAAATTGCATGATTTTTTCCTTTTTTGTTCATTTTTTTAATTTTCTCAAATTTTTTCTCATTTTTTCCTCTGACTCTCTCTTTTCCACTCACCCAGATTTGCATTATTGATTTGAAAAACCCTATTTAACTTTAACTATATAAATTGATAAGTGAAATTTAAATAACTAATTTTTTGCAACTATTTTTTCAATTTTTCCCAACCATTTTCAAAAAATTTTTTGCATTAAAAAACTGGTACTGATACTGGTAAAATGCATCATAATACTGGTGAAGAACAGATCAGTGCTAAATCAGTTCAGTTTTTTTCCAGTTTTTTTAACACTGAGAACTGTGTACTGGTATTCCTCGACTACTGATACTGTGTACTGATACTGGGTTTCTCAAAATGTCGATCTCTAGTTCAAGCTACACTATTAGGACAAATCCAGCTTTATCATAGTTTTTTAAACAAATTATCGCTTTTTCTTCACCTATTTCCTGGCTTGTACTGTTTTCTCTTTTGCCATATCTCTTTTGCCACATTTTGTCAAATTCACCTCGTCATGGTGTGCTCCCCCGCCGCCATGGCCATGGCCCTCGTCGTTCAGCTGAATTTCCTCCGGTTTCACTCCATTCCGTCCATTTCTGATCACCTGAGTCTCTTCCTTTTGCATGTTGATGCGGACACTCTATATATAATCAAAATTTAAATAAATTAATAAAACCTCATAAATAATAGAAAATCTCAATTTCCATCAAATTCAATTTTTAGAATAATACTCATAAATAACCTAAGAAAATGGCAAAAAATAAGGGAAAACAAAAGAAAATTTAAAGATTTGTTGTCTTTTTTAAAAGAATTATATTTATTTAGTTTTTCCCTGTGGATTTTAAATTTGTTTTTCAGGAAAAAATGAAAAAATTAACCATGTTGTCAGAAACAGCTCGTTTCGCGCGACGTTGATGCATCAGGATGTGGATAGGCTTGCCAAACAGCATGATTGGAATGCATAACACCGCAACGATCACCAAAATGGCCTCGAAGAAGGACTAAAAATTTAAAAATTAAATTAAATAAATAAAAATTTTCTTAACTTCGAATCACAATTTTTGGAGAAATCTGCCTTTCATTTTTTAAACACAACAAGAAATTAAATTTTTGTATTTTTTCTCGAAAATAATCAACCATTAAGAGTAGTACCTTTTTATTTATCTCTATTTTGAGAGTGTATAAATTAATAAAAGTTTATTTATTGGTTACCTGCCCCGGATACCATTGGTTCAAATAACATTGCTGCAATTCTTTGTTGTTTGCGTCAACAAATCCGCTATCACGAGTTTTGAACATAAACCTAAAATTATTGCGATAAAAATCAAAAATGAGTCTGATCATCTTCCATACATGTTGATAAGGCCGATCTGAAAAAAAAAACAAAATTATCAGAATAAATATTTTTTGCTTGCCAAAAGTGAAGGGGCGCAATGAGATCCCGGGTAGAACCGTTCTGAAAATTTAAAAGAATGTATTTTTTAAAATTTAATACGTTTTGTAGATTTGGATTTTTTAGTGCAATTAAAAAACCCTGTATTTTTAAACAATAATTTTATCTTAAAACAAAAAAATAATAATTTTTGGAAACAATATTGAGCTAAAATATTTTATGAACCTTGGTTCAATATCATCATTTATATAATCTGAAAAAATTAGAAGAATCCTTATTTAAAAAAAATTCAAATATCTATTAGTATTTCAAAGGTAAAGCATCAAATTTATAGAAAGTTAAAGTGATTTTTCATTTTTATTATCACAAATATTAAAATTTATTACGAAAAATGGTTGCCGGTTTGACCCAGAAGAACAGCCATTTGAGCATGATTTGAAGGCACAGATAGATGAAAATACAAGCCATGAAAACCAGTTGGGGAATGAACACGGTGAAAATTTCGATTGGAGACTCGAAAAATCTGAAAAAATAATGCGAAAAAAACCTTATGAATGCAAAAAATTGAATTTTACTTATAGTTACGGTAGGACAATGCCACCCCAAAGGTCATCTGGGCAATGCCGATGATCACGCTGAGCTTCATCTTCATTGAATTCAGGAAGTTCAGCTTATTGTTTTCCGCCAAATTCCAAATCGGATCCATACCGAACTGAAATATTTTTCCTTACATTCTATGTTGTAGTGAAAATTTTTATGAGGAACAGTTTTTTACACGAGCCAATATTCATTTTTTTTATATATATTTTGCAATAAATAATAAATAATAAATAATTCCTATCCATTGAAATTTGTTAAATAATTTTTTGAAAATTTTATTTAAGTTTTACCGGATAAGGCTTGCCATTATCCCCATAAGCTGTGTCCGGATCCAGATGAATCTCCATTTGCTTGCCAGCTTCGTGAGTTTGGTTCATCCAGGAATTTATTTCACTTTCGCTGCAAAATATCATTAAAAAATAGGAGCTCAGTTATGTAAGAAGTAAAAAATTTCTAAATTAGTCAATAGATTTTAATGCAAAATTTGTTCACTTATATGGGATGTGCCATGAGCTGCCGAAGATATTGAAGGATTTGGCGAATGCATCGTTGTAGAGGAAACCGGCATGGATAGAGAACAAACCCATCAGCAGAATGATGTAACGACCCCCGAAGAACATGTCGAAAATCTAAAATATAAATATTATAAGTACGATAATCAAATTATATAAATTTGAAATTTTTACCTCTCCCCTAATTTGCCGAGCTTGCAAGTTTTTCTCCCGAACCACCAAGTACAGCCCGCATAGGAATAACAGAATGCCGTGGCCCAGATCACCGAACATGATGGAGAACAGGAATGGGAAGGTGATGATCGTGTAGGGGGCTGAAAAATAACAAAATTGTTTTTTCTCCAATATTCAGAAAATTTGCAAGAAATTTCTTCATTTTTAAATTGATGCAAACTATAGATAAAATTGGCTTACCAGGATTGAGTTCCAGGTAACTAGCTACTCCATAAGAGTCAACAATGCCCTGGAAGACGGAGGTGAACTTGTTGGTCCGGTTGTAGGTTGGGGGCTGGTCGTTGGTGTGCACCACGTTCAGCACCGGTTTCACGCTTCCGCCATGTTTGCTCTTGGAAGGAGGAGTAATAAGAAATTATCAAAAAGAAATTTTTCATTTTTGAAATTTTCCTTTAAACTAATTATCAACACTCTAATTTATTATAATCTAATAAAAAAATAATAAAATTATTGATCTGAAAATATTTACCGCTCCTGCTTCGAGTGCTTCTCGTACAGCGTTTATGTCCCGCAACGGCACCCAACATTCGGCCACGAAAAATTTGCCGATCCCATCGAAGGTGAAGGTGTTCAGTGTGTGGTAGATGGACTTGTGCAGACGGACCTAATCACCAAAAAAGAATTTTTGATTTTTTTACAAAATGATATTATAACATAATTTTTTGCTTGAATATAGTGAAATTTACATCTAAAAGTAAGCTAAAAAAATCAACAGAATTGGATATTTGATACCATAAGAATCCAATAATACAGTATATACTATTTATATACAACCCTTGATAAGAATGAAATATTTTACAGAATATTTTTTCTTACAGTTTTTTAAAAATATATTCAAAAAACAATCCATCATTTTTGATCCAATAAAAATAAAGTAAAATTGATCTTTTTTAATAATAAAAATTTGCTTTAAAATACCTGTTTTAGCCAACTTCGATGACTGGCAGCAACCGCATTTAACACCTTCATGCGATGCTCTCGAGTTTGAGACATCACCTATAAAGTTTGGTACATAATAAACAAAGAAAATAAAAAAATTTGTGCCTATGTAAATTGGAAAGTTCCAAAATTTTACATCTTTGCAGAATGTATATTTCTTCAAAAAATATTTTATTAGTAAAATTTTATTTTATTTTCCAATTTTTCCCAACAATCGGACCATTCGCATGTCGTGAATGTTGGCCATCACTTGCTGCAGTGCAGTGTGCCTGTCCGGACTCGTCTTCGGACATTGGTTGTACTGCTTGGCCTTGAAGCCTTCGCAAACCTATTTCATCAAAAATTAATGACTCAAAATTATCAGATCTAGAAAAGCGGAGAATAAATGAAAATTTATGTGAAAAAAGAATTTTATTTTTCTTGTAAGGTATAAGCTTATTTAGTAGAGAAAAAGAGATCGTAAATTCATTTTATAATTCTATAATTATCAAAATAAAATTCTTCTGAAATTTAATAAAATTTATATTTAAGAGTTTTTGCCCGGACCTTCTCGATGATATTCCGCAATCGCTCTCCGTTGTAGAATACAATGAACACGGACTCCCTTATTTCCTCATCCTAGATAAGAAATATGAATAGAATTAATAAAAAGTATTCCAATTACATTTTCTGGATTTTCGAGTAATTCCTCAATTTCAACATGTCGGACAAAGGCAGTGCGACGGCTAAAAATGATTTGTATAAATTTTTTATGTAATGCTAAATTACCAAACACGCCAGATGATCCGTTCAAAGGCATTCACCTTGTAAGTCTTGATCACTCCGACAACATAGCTTAATTTTCACAAAAAAGGGTTTATTTATTTTTTTATTAAAAACTAAAATTATTTAATTATTTCTTAAATGGTCGTGTTATATAATTTTGATTAAGCCCTTTTTCTGCAGTTTTTTATATTTTAAATTTGAATTTTATCATGTAATTTTTTTTATATGGTTTATTATTGGCTTTGCCAAAATTTATGTTTTTATTTTTTCTTTTTATAATTTCAAAGTTTTTACTTACTTATTTCATTTTTTATTAAAACTTTATAAAATATTCTTTATTTTTAATTTTTATAATAATTTTTTACCCCATGGGCTCCTTTCCAGTACGAAGAGCAATTCCTGCTTCAGTTTCACCAGTAGTTTGCTTCTCAATTTCCTGCACAGCTACGTCGCTTATGCCCTAAAATAATTTGGGATTTTTTATTTTAAATATATTTTTTATTTTAAAAATATTCGAGATTTTTAAGTTCCATAAATAAATGTGTTGGAAAATTTCTAACCCCTTCGAAGAAATCGTCGGTTTTTTGGAGCACGTGTTGCCACTCTTTGAGTTCCAAGAAATTTTTCTTTAACTGTTGGTCGCTGTCGTTCATGTGAATCACATCCCGTTCCAAATCCACCAGTGTTTGCTAGAATAGAAAAATATTTTTATTTTTCTAAATTTTTTTCATAAAATAATTTATTTAGCTATGGTGAGCTAAATAATAATTATCTAGACCATTATTATGTTTTAGCTTTATATTAATTGTCTGATATGCTAATTAAAAAAGTTCAAATATTTTATTTGACATTGTATTTTCATTAAGGAGATAGGTATTTAAACTGGTTAATAAAATGGATAAAATGGAATAGAACAATTAAAGATTTCTCATTACATAAATCAATTTGATTTATTGATTTTTCTATGTCATATACCAATGTGGAAATTTGATTTTTAATAAACTTAATAGTTCTATTTTTACTTCTCAAAGTACATTAAAAAAGGTTAGAATGTTATTACTAATATGGTAGAAAGATAATTTGACTAACAAGCTAAGCTAATGTTTCACCTCCAATTGGTTGATTTCACTGTGTGGCATCACCTCCATCTCTTCACGCCATGTGTTGTCCACTAGCACCTGGTTGTCCTTGCGAATCTGGGCCTCCAAAAACCCTAAATTTTTTTTCCATTTTCAAATAAAGAAAAAAAGAAAATTTCCTACTCAATTTCCGTTCCATTTCGTCAAAACGCCGAATATCCTTGGTAAACATCCGCTGAAAAGCATTCACGTCGGCGTTCAACTAAAAATTAAGTAAGTGTGTGTAATACAATTACATATAATCAAAAATTTTATTGGATTTTTCGACAAAATTGATTAGGTATGTTCCATCAATTCATAAATTACAAAATTGTTATTTTCTTAGAATAAAATCATAATATTTTTTGCAAAATAAACAATATTTTTAGGATTTTTCCCTCACATCTTTGAACTGCACATAGGGATGCTTGCCGAGTTCGGCGACGCACAGAAAGGCAGCGTCACGTTCCACAATCATTTGGCAGAAACGCATCTCCTCCGATCGGTACAGCGAGCCCATTTTGGCAGTTTTAAGGCGCTTTTCAAGAGTTTATGTTTATTGTTGTTGGAGCTTTAGGCACAAGCTGGCGGATAATCTGAAAAATTACTTAATATGAAGTAAAATCAATCAATAGGAGTCAATCAAAATGGAAATGAAATTATCAATAAAAACTACCAAAAATCAACTTTTTAGAAAAGTTAAAATTGATTTTTTGTTCAAAAATATTTTTATCCGATCAAACACGATATTTTATCAAATCAATGATATTACTTCAAAAACCAAATTTGTAGAAAATATGCTCGAGCTTTAATATATATGTATCTATTTTTAGATATTCCAAATTAAATAATCTGCATTGTTTTTGTAGTCGCAATTTTTTTCTAACTGAGGGACAAAATGTTGACACGAATAATCACAACAAAAAATTATTTCTATTAGTTCGCAAAGGACAAAAAAAATTAGACTAGAGTAACACATGGAAAAATGTCAATAATCCTAAACAAAAATAATTTTTAATATAAGGATATAAGGTTAATAATCATAAAGTTGGCTAAAATTATGATATCTATAATAATTTTTCTTTAAGCCAAAATTTCAAATTGAGCCTTATTCTGTTCTCGAGATTTTATTAAAATTGAAGTCATTTGTATATATGATGGATTATATAGGTATAAATATGGCTCATAATGAATTGTAAACTTTAGTTCTATGTATTGCTTATTGTTTGGTATTATTATTATTACTTTTTGTACATTTCCTATTACAATTTTGTGCCATTATTGCCATACCGAACAATGGCATTTTTTCGTATCTTATGGGTAATCCGGGGGATGTTTTTGCGCAATTCTTGCGGTGGCCGTAAGGCTAATTCGGGCACTATTCATTTGGCCAAATCCATTTCTTAGAAAAATGGCTTATAGAGAGTAATAGCAGGGGAATTCTCAGGGAAGAAGGATTTTGTGTTAAAATATTAGGAAAAATTTGAGAATTCAGGGTGTTGAAGAATTTAGAAAAAAAATGCGAAAAAATGAGTAGGAGATCCAAAAATCAAAATGACTGATAAAATCGATACCCTCAAAAATGAATTCAGGTTTTGGTCGTAAATTTTGTTTTTTATTACTACTATCGATGAGGAAAAGTGAATTACTAAATTGTGTTGTAATTTATTGACTGGCTGAGAAGCAGAAAACTATTGAAAATAATTTCTTGTGAGAAAATACAACGGTAGAGATCCAGAATTGATTCTTCATTTCAAATTGTATTTACGATTCGTCTCTTATGATATTAAGACCAGGATATTTAATTCATAAAATTACTTAAAATAGGAGAATTTTTTGAGTAATTGAAATATGTATTCAATGAATCAAAAAGTATTTTCTTTCCGTTTGGAAAATCATTTAAATAAAATTATAAAATAAATAGGTATATCTATATGCAATTTACATATAATGCTATAAAAAAATTTTGAATAGAGAGTATTATTTTAAAATTTTATATATTCTCATTTTGGCATTTGGATTTGTCGGTTTTTAAATATGTAAATAAACTAAATTTTTGAAAATTATGGAGATAGAGAATAGAAAAATGAAGAAAAGACTTTTTCAATTTAAAATGAAACGAGTAGGTACTGATTATACATAGGGAAGAAGATTTAAAATAGATTTCCGAACAGAAATCAAAAGGACGAAGATGAAGAGGTGATTTTCGCTTCGATTCCCCCAACTTGTTCGCCATCCTATGTTCTGCTGCTGGGCTTATATTTTTATGTCTGTTTGCGCACCGCCAAAACTTAGACGCCAAACACTTGAGAGAAGAAGATGTTTGCGCACCCTTTGAACCCTCTTAGGGACCTAAAATTTTGGATGGATTACAAAAATTTTTTTTCGGAATTTTGTTTGTCCGCCAAGTAAATGAACACCAATGAATGAATCCTAAATCATAATCGAGAGCAATTGTTGAGTAAAATAATGCAAGATTTTATCTTGAAAAGATAAAAAAATTGCTAAAAAGAATCATTTAAATTAAAAAGAGCTTTATTTTATTATTTTTAAAATGAAAATATAAAATAATAAGAAAGGATCCGTAATTCCCAGCTTATCTTTGCAGTAAAAGAATGTTTTGAGTTTTGACAGAACAAATAATACAAAGGATGAATGGGCGAAAGAAATAAATGGGAAAAAGGCAACTGAAAATTGGAAACAAAAATTGATTTGCACTATAAATATTTCGTAAGAGAGAATCTAAATTGGTGAAGATGTTCAAATAATTTCAAGATATTTCATTATTTTTGATATGGCGTAAAGAAATAATTTTAATCGAAAAAAATAACTAACAGGGCTGAAAAAATCATTTTTTTTTATAAATTTTTGCACAAATTCCTATAAATTTTTTTCATACGATTTTGGACCCTACTGGTGTCTGCTCCCTTTGATTCGGCTTATCTGCCAATACGATCGTCGCGAAAAATTTATGTGTTTGAGGGATGGAGGATCCCATTGGATTCGTTCGATTCCACCATGTTGGTTGGTATTAATGTTATGATTATTATCAATTTTCGCGTG
>LDKF01000013.1:16938-58722 GCA_001026735.1 Rotylenchulus reniformis
CAGAAAAGTACCCAACAAACTATTTCCTGACACGAGTTTTGATCAGCTTATCCGGAAAAAACTTAAAATTTAGAAAGTAAATTTTGTCATTGGTCCACAAAGTACAATTCTGTTAGGCGAATAGAGTGATTGGAGAGGAAATAGCGCAAACTTGCTTCAAATCAATTGACGAGTGATCAAATTACCCGCGCATCGCTCGTCGGATGTTAATTTATTGAGTAAATAAATTTTTAAACTTCTATTTGCTATTTCTTTTATGAATTCAAGTTTATTAAAAATATTTTAAATTATTTTTTAATTTTTTTAATTAATGAAAATGAAAATATAAAAAAATTATATAAAAATATTTTGAAAATGGGTTTAAATTGAGCTTTAAGCAAACTTTAAAATAAAATGATTCAGTGTAGAAATCTGTAAGGATCTATTTTTTCATTAATTCCTTTGGAATGCTCTGGTGTTATATAAATATATTTATATGACTAATTATGAATCATTTTATGTGAGAAGTTTGCATTGTTAATCAGAGAAATTATTGGAGTTGAAAAAAGCGAGCCAAAAATAAATTCTGATTTTACATCACATTATGTAAAAAATGGATTATCAATAAATATTTTTAAAATTTTAAAATAAATAATTAATTTGATATTAAATGAAATTTCCTAAGAATTTACTATAATAACTTACCAAAATATTAAAACACACTAATTGTTATAATGAAAAATAAAAGTTTGGAAATTTAATGATCAAAAATTTTATACCAATCGGTAAGCTTCACAGGCCTGTTCGAGCATGTTCAACTAGTTTACATTTACACACCAGTTTTGTTTTTGATTAATTTTTTAGAATGTTTCACAATGTTCATAAAATATAATAATATATTTATTTATTTATTTGTTGAAAAAAATTTACATGAAAATTCGAATTCATTAATAAGTCAAAAATTGAGTTTGTTTTTTACTCAAGAAGATTTAAAAAATTCATCTCTGGTGTTCAAATTTAATTTTTTATTCTCTCTTTAATGATTTTTGATTTTATACATCATATAAAAATTCTACTTCTTAGATCGGAACTAACTTATAATTCTAATGTATATCTTCAGCTTTTTAAAAATATTTCATTAATTTAGATAAAATGTTTCTTTCCAAAAATCATTTTATACACATGAAGATGAATAATAATATTGACCTATAAGCCACAATATCTCTTCATCACATCCATTTTTCGCTGTTCCAATTTGCGCAAAAATTCCTCCAACCCGTCACTTTGGCGGATGCTGATCAGTCTCGGGTCCATGCCAACCTGAAGACAATTATCCAATCGGCAGCCCCGGCAACGAATTCCTATTGAATGATAAAAGTTCCTATTGAATGATATAATTTCCATTTTCTTTTTTAACCTTTTCTAATTTTGCAATCTTTTTTCCCGGAGCAATTGAAAGTTGTACGTTTTGCAACAATTCGTCGGAAAAACTGTTTACAGCCTAAAAAGAATTCAATAAATTTAATTCACATCAGCATACGCACAAACAAAGGATTAACACTGAAGTAGCTGATTTTTCCATTTAATCCATGAGAATTTTCTTATATTTTCTTAATTTTTTATAATATATTTTTTATATATTCAAATAAAAAATTTTGACACTTATAAACTAAATATCCCATCTAATAGTTGAATTAAATAATATAAAACATAAGTATTAAACTCATTAATTAGTGAATAGTTACGAATACTAAATAGATACTACTAGTTCTTTGTTAGAACAATAATTACCGTATCTTAAATCCAAACTGAGAAATTGATACTGTATATATAGATAAAGCTTAATTCCAGATTTTGCTCACTTTCGCAGCTTTTGACGCCATAATAACAATACAGACATGGTTTTCCGCACACTTTGCACTGGATCTGCTGTCGTTTTGGGCGTCCACCACCAACAGTATTACTCGGTTGTTTCTGTTTTTCGTTGCAGTTTTTGATCGAATTCTGATTCTGATCACCAAACTCTTCTGATTTCATTTTCTGATTCTGATTTTGCGGATTCTGATGAATGATCAATAAGTTGTTATTATTTTGTTGTTGGCTCAGCAAAACACGATGTATAAAGTCCAATTCCATCTGGACCAAAGTTTGGAACATGCAGAAATCGGGTGAAAATGCCATATGGTAATAAGACAATAAACTTAAAAATATATTTGCAAATTAAACCCATTCTATCAGAAATAAGAAGAATTTTAAATAAAATAATAATTTCTATAGCATTACTTTTAACGTAATATTATAAGTATTTAGATTTAATGATTTTTCATGAATTAATGTTCTGCTTAATCAAACATAAAAATCCAATTTTCTCCAAATGAATTGGCCAATTTGCCTCATAAATATTGTGGTGATAAATACCATTTTTACAAATATTCCATACCCATGTCACTGATCGACACAATTTGGGCAATCGAGTATTTGGGTACGAATCTAAGAATGCCACAAAGTGTACGTTTTTAGATGGGTAAATGGTGATAGATAACATGACATGGGATCCTAAACATTTAATCTATTCACTTAATCAGAAATTATCAAACTTTAATTTGAAATTCCCTTTTAAATTCCTTAAAAAATTCATTTTTAAAAATAATCAAAAGAAAAATTTACATTAAAAAGAGAAATTGAATAAAATATAGTATAATAAAACTTTAGAATCTTTTATTTAATCGATCCAAATTCTAAAGCCTTTTTTAATAAAATTAATATTATTTCAGAATAATTTTGCACTAGATCTTTGAATCTTTTAAAATTTTATCTAAAAATATTCTTTATTGGAGAAATCAATAATTGAATCTAGAAAGCTAAACATAAGGTTCGCAAAAAAAATAAAAAACAACTTAAGATTAAAGCATCAAATTCAAATAAAACAAGAATTTGAAATTTTTTTCCTGAATTTGATAACAAAATATAAAAAATAAATTATTTTTTTTATTCATTAGATGTTTTTTAATATTAACAATAGCAAAACATCTTGTTTATGGATTGTATTACTTTTTTATAATAATAGACTTTTCACTTAAATATATCATGCAAAAATTAAAAATAATCAATGAAGAAAAATTTATATAAAGAATTTTTCTCTATGATCTTCAGAAATTTTGTGTCATTTCTAAGAATAAATATTTTAATTTTTTTTTGTAATTGTCATATTAAAACGGAAAATTGCTATTGAAATAACATAAAAATTATTTTATTGGAGTCAATAAATAAAGAGAATTTATCCTAAGGGCATTTTATTTATTAACAGGCAAATAAAAAGTTTTGCTTTAAAATTTTCATTTTTTATAAAAATTGATTAAAACAGCAATTTTAAAGAAATTTCTTATTTTGATGATAATGAGAGATAATCCGTTAAAAATTAAAGATTTTATATCATGGTCAGTATATAATTATTTAATTGGGTATATAGGTATATATATGTATTTTTTTGTATTCTTTCCATTTAACATAACGTACATTCTGTACGTTTTATGAACTGGATTTTTATTTGTTTTGGTCAAAACCAAAATAGTTCCTAAAGGGCTATTCAGCCAAAAAGTGCCAAATGGATAATTTATGAAAATCAATGAAAATTTGAACCAAAAAGCTATGACATTTCTTTAAAAATTCGAAACGGGCTTTTCTCAAAAAATGAAAGGGTATTCTTTAAAAAAATTTAAAAGGACATATCTGTTTAAGGATAAATACTTTAAGAAAAATTTAAAAAAATTAAAAATCAACAGATGACTTATTAGTCGTCAGAATCCCCATTCATGCCAAAAATATGTTAAAAAATAGCAAAATATAAAAAAATGAAAAAATGCAATTTTACAGATAATAATTTGGGTTTTTTCACCAAATATCCTTTTTTGGGCTAAAACGATTTTTTGTCTTAAAGGCTTCTCCATATCTTTTCTTGGATTAATTTTTTAGGAGGGAGGCTGGAACATTATTTCAAAAATAAATTATTTAAAAAATAATCTTAAAATTTATTTTCTCAAAAAGACAAAAAATAATGCATCTTTATTAATCAATATCTGAATTGGATTCAAAATTTAACAATTTCGTTGTTTCTTAAAAATTTCATTCGATTTAAGAAAAAATATTTTAATCAAAGACTAATATTGTATAAGAATATGATAATTTAATTATATGAGACATACGAATGATGAATGTAAATCATTATATTCATTTTATCCAAATAATTTGAATGAAAATTGTACGATTCAAAAATACACAGTCTAATAAATTATAGATTCCTATTAATACTGATATCTGTCGGCTAAGGTCCTTTTGCGAATTTCCAATTTCAGCAAGAATTCTTCCAACCCATCATTTTGTCTGATGCTGATCAATTTTGGGTCCATGCCGACCTGAAGACATTTGTCCAGTCGGCAGCCTCGGCAGCGAATTCCATCTGACACCAAAACGCAAAAATAATAGATATGGTAGAAGAAAAAATTTATGAATTTTTTATTTGTAAATCTTCCCCGCTATTATTATGACAAGTACTCAGTTCACTTATTGAAGAAATTATTTATACCTTTGCTGATTTTGCAGTTTTGTGTTCCTGAACAATTGAACATTGAACGTTTGGCGACAACCCGACGAAAAAATTGTTTGCAGCCTTAAAAAAATAATTTTTAAAAATTGCTTTTTATTATTTCACTTGGCCTACATAGCTTTTTTTAATCCCGCCTTTCCCCTTCTAATTCCCATGGTTTAACACTTTAGATATAGGTAGATCATTTTCTTAGAATCCCATTTGTATCCACTGGATGGAACATTTTAGCTTTTTACAATAACCTTCGATAGTGTTGTCACCGAGAAAGGACGTTAAGTAAAAACGCTAAATTTATTTTTGTCAAAACAAATACTTTTTTGTGAAGCTTGGCCAAAACTATAAAAGGCAAAAAAATTGCATAGTATCATGGTATTCTTGTAGTGTTTTACTTTTTTAATTCCGGTCAAAATGGTTGAAATTTAAACTTTCAAAAATGCTGTTTTTTTCGAAAATTTCAAAAATTTTCATTGTAAGCTCTGCCCTTTTTTCTTTTAATATGCCCCGTCCTGTCCACTCACTTTCGCAGCTTTTGACGCCATAATAACAATACAGACATGGTTTCCCGCACACTTTGCACTGGATCTGCTGTCGTTTTGGGCGTCCACCACCAACAGTATTACTCGGTTGTTTCTGTTTTTCGTTGCAGTCTTTGATCGAATTCTGATTCTGATCATCAAATTCATCTGATTTGTCCCTCTGATTCTGAACTTGCGGGTTCTGATTCTGATGGATGATCAATAAGTTGTTATTATTTTGTTGTTGGCCAAGCAAAACACGATGTATGAAGTCCAACTCCATCTGGACCAAGGCTTGGATAGTACAGGAATCGGGCAAAAGTTCCATTTTATGGGTAAATTGCTGAAAATTGTATTACTTATTATTATTAGTAATAAACACAGGAAAGAATTTATAAATATTATTTATATTTTATGATTTATTATGCTTAAATGAAAAATTTCAGCTTTCATTGAATAATTCTGTACCCATGGACATGGTTTTGATCGATAGATCGATATTTTAGGTACAATCCAATTGCATTCATAAGATGGAGGGACCAAATCATTTTACAATCAAGATACGCAAATTCACAACATTCCAATAGAATAAGGATAATTAGAATAAAATATGTACTCAATTCACTGATCAATTTTGGAAATCAATTTCTAATAGGAGAAAAACTAACATGCACGCAAATTCATCAATACTCCATCGGAATGAGTTAAATAAAAAAATAACTCGAAAGAATATTGAGTACCTATCTATTTTCTAAAAAGTAAAAATATCTCTTTCTATTTTTTAATAATAAAATACTTTGTTTTTATGGAAATAAATTAGATTAGAATTTTGGTCTTTCTCGCGGAAAATTTATGAAATCATTTAGAACTCGAACATTTAATTTTAATTATTTTTATAAATATTTAAATGACTAATCTTCTTATGTGTAATAAAAAAAGAACAAATGTAATTGAAATTTTTTTTTATGCGCTTAGAATGTTTATCAAGCAAAGGATGGATATCATTTTTTGGTGCTATGTCATTACAAAAAAATATCAAAATAAACGTTACAAAAAATCAAAACCAAATATGTTCTCCAAAAAGTTTTTTAAGACTTGTTAGACCACAACTCTAGACCAAAAGTAGTGCAGAATTTATTCTTTATCTTTTGGTATTTTTAGTTTTTTTCGAAATTTATTTTATAAAAATTTCGAACCTTTATTCGAATTTCGAAAAACTAAAAAAACCAGAAGATAGAACATAAAATTTTTACAAGATTGCCACTGGAAGTTGTGGCCTAACAAGTCTTTAAAAAGTTTTTGAAGAACATTGAGTTTTGATTTTTTTGTAACGCCCTTTTTGATATTTTTTGTAATGAGTAATCTGAAGTCACTTTTTTGACATTGTATCAAAAATTACTCTGGGGAAGTCATTTTTAGATGAATAAAAAATTTTTAAATTAGAAAGTGACGTCAGATTATGCATATACATCAAAATGACGTGTATCAAAATGAACGTCAAAATCGGATGCAGCATTAAAAATTTGCCCTTATTAGGAAGTCACTTTTATAGATGAATTCACGAAAAAAAATTGGAAAAATTAGGAAAAAATTGACATATAAACAAAATAAATAGTGTCAATCGATATGTTTATTAAATAAAATGTTCTAAAGATACGAATCGATTATTATTCGATTCATGTTAATTCATTTGTAAAAATAAGAAAATCTTTTTTTAAAGACTTTTATAGAAATTTTTTAAGAATTCATTTTTATTTTAAATATAATAAATATTGTAATACCCTAATAATCATTTATGAATAAATTTTCTTTTCTCGTGCAACTTAAAAATATAAATGTCATACTGAAATAATTAAATGGAAACTGGAAATTTGGTTTGAAATTAGAAGGAATAGAATTTTCTGTTTTCCCAACAATTAATTTTTGTACTCATCAGTACACGGTACCGATTGTACCTTTATAGGTCACTACGATATAATTATTAAGCAAAATACAATCAAAGCATGTACGATGTGTTAATCTTTGTGTCAAAATTGTGTTTGTAGTGAGGGGGAAGTGTTTAAAAAATATATAAAATTGGAAAATGGTCAATATTATTTATAGAAAATATTTTTTAGCATTTCTGATACAAAATTAAAATAATTATACATTATTTTTATTATAATTTTTCAATAATTAATTGAATTAAACTTTAAAAGGGGAATATCAAAATTTAGTTTTTTTTTATTTGTTGAATTGTTGAATCAAAGAATTCCTTAACAATAATTTTATTTGAATTAAAACGAAATATTTTTTAATATCCAACAAGGTTATTTTTTGTACCGATTTATTCAAATAAATTAATCAATTATTTTAATTGCCATTAGTCAGTTTTATAAAAATAATAATTTATGCGAATTTAAAGCATTTTTATATTTGTTTAATATTGTTTTTGTTCTTATAATAATTTTTAAATTCTTTCATTTATCTTTATTAATTTTGGTTATTTTTCTATCGAACTATCTGTTGAGCTTTACAACTTGCCTCATCATTTCCATAGCAACTCACTTTTCAATAGTACAGTATCTATTTCTTCAAATTCAAATGAGGCCATTGACGCATTTTATTATTACTTTAAGATTAATTAGAATATTTGGATGAAAAATAAATTTTTATTAATCTCCTTGCTAAATTTATGATTAAAATTTAGTTCCGCATTTTACATTTCTTTTGTTCTCAAAAATTTCGCATTTCTTTTGTGCTTTTCTGGAAATTTTTTCGAGGCTTTTTAACTTTCAATCAAACTATTCTATTTTGCAAAAGAACCTATTTTTAGAAGATATATTCTCCGAATATTTTTATAATTTTTTTTGTAATATTTGGCATTTACTAGTTTATGAATATTTAGTATGTTGAAGAATTTTAAATATATATTTTGATGATTTAATCAAAAGATATAATTTTCCACTTAACTATTAGTAAATATGCAATTAATTATTTCCAATATTCATGGTTAAATTGATCTGAAATATCAGGACGAATTTATTGCATATTTTAGTACTCACTTTTTGGATTCCAATTTATTATTATTTTTCTCTCTGTACGATCTCTGGGTGCACCCTCTCTAGTCTGATTTGGTATTCTGTTCAAACTGTGATTTTCTAATCTAATTGAGCTCTATTCGTATACAAGATCGATACAAATATGCGCATGGCCATGAATAAATGGTACTTGTCACTTTGATTATCTGTTTCACAAATTCCTTACATTATATTTGCTTATTTATATTTAACCCTTTAAATTTGATATTCAAAAACCATGTTCATTATTATGGATATTCGAGAAAATGGTATTTGATATTTCTGTTTATAAGCGGATATATTGACCAATATCGTGGTTTTGCATTATGAAAATAGTATTTAGCACCTATAATAAAAATGGTATACAAACATTACTTTCTGTTTATAAATAAATTTTAGCATAAATTATATTAAATATGACCTTAACATTTTATTAATATTTAGATTTAAAAAATATTTTTATTTTTTAATGACTTCTTCACCGGATTTTTGCATTTTACAATCCCTGATTCAAATGGAGATGAACTTCATTCATGGCGTTTTATTAAGACAACAAAACACAATGTGCAACCGAATAATGGTCGAATGCCTGGATCAGAACTCGATATCAGAAGAAAAATTTGCGGACCAGAAATCAGCCAAAATAACAAAGAACTGTTCTGAAGAGAGACACCATAAAAGGCAACAAATTGAGTGCAAAATTTGCGGAAGATCCAGCCTGTATTGTTATTACGGTGTGAGATGTTGCGAAAGTGAGTAAAGATAAATTAATATTTAGTAATTTAGCAAGAGTGAATTTATTTTCTTTAAAAATAAAAAGAATGTAAATAATTTAAACATTAGACTTGCGTTTTGTGATTATCAAATGTTTTAAATCATGACAAATAACTACACTACTTATTAATATTTAAAATTTAGTTTCAAGTTTTTTTAGGCTGCAAACAATTTTTCCGACGCGTTGTGGCCAAAAGAACAATGTTTAATTGCTTCGTCGGACAGAAAAAATGCAAAATCAGCAAAGGTTTTTGATTTAATTTATCATTTTTTAAATTTGATCCTTTTTTAATAATTATTAATTTTTTTCTAGAATTCTATTCTTAATTTTCATTGAAAACTTATCATTCGGAATATAGAATAAATAGCAAATCTAATAAAGTTTTATAGATTATACAAAAAGTCTTCAGTATAAAGGAATCGGTATCTGATAGCTAGATATTTTAAAGATTAATGACTTTATTTTAAACCTACAACAATCTTTGTAAATAATTACCCATCTAAAAATCAATAATCGGTATCTAAACCAAAATCATAAAATTATTTCCAATAAAATATACAGTAGAAAATAAAAAATCGTAAATTAATTGAAATTTTTTAGAGTAAAAACTGCTTTAAATTCCATTATTAAAATATCATAGTCCAAGATATCTTAAAAATCTGTTTCCAAATTGTGTAAAATCTATGCAGAGTTTTTTTATATATTTGGTACTAGAACATTTAAAAAAATTGCTACGAGGGCCAATCTTGCCAAAAACTTTTTTTAACCTTGCTAGGCCATAAGCATAAAAAGCAAAGTTGTGCAGTGCAGAACTTAATTCATTTGGTATTTTTAGTTTTAGAAATTCGAATAATGTTTGAGTTAGCGTAAATATCGAAAATAGGGTTTTTTCACGAAAATTTCAAATTTTTTTCGAATTTGGAAAAAATAAAATACCAAAAGAGCATTAAATTCTGCACAAAATTGTTTTTACTTTTTGGCCTATCAAGTTCAAAAAAAGTTTTTAGGCTGACTGGTCCAAGTGTCAGTTTTTTGTTTTTTTAGCACTCCTCGTTTTTAACGCCCCATCACCGTGAGACTCATTTAGATATGGAAATAAAATCTCATAATAGATTCATTTCATACGAGTTTTCATTCAAAAACTCAACATTATTTTAAAAAAATACGATTTTGCCTTTTTCGCATACTCTTTGGAATATTAAATTAAAAATACTATCAATAAATACAGTATTAAATTAGGTATTTCAATTTTGAAACATTAAACAACTGATTTTAATTCAGGATTAAGAGTAATCTTTTTTGAATATTTTTCAACATAATACTCTCTCTGTTAAGAAGGAATAAAATGTCGCGGATGTCGGCTGGACAAATGTCTTAGAGTTGGGATGGATCCGAAGATGATCAGCGTCAAACAAAATGACGGGTTTGAAGAATTCTTACGCAAGATGGAACTTCGAAGGAGGACTCTGATCGATTAGAAATGTTATTATTTCCATTATTCAATTTTATAGTTTCTAGAATTTTAATCTACTATAATAAATTTGTACATAAATATATTCTATTGTTTTTATTAGAAAATTTATTTAAACCTTGTTAATCAAAATAATAAACGGCAAAAATGGCAGAATTTTATTATCTATCTTTTGATATTATTAAACTCTCAGTTTTCCCTGAAAATCCTTGAAAATTTTGAATCTTTTCAGAGAAATTCGTAAAAAATAAAAAGATTAAAAGGAGCATAAAATTCTGCACAAGTTTGCGATTATCGATTGGTCTAACATCGTCTAAAAATTTCCAAAGGTCCTATTGACGTCTTTACTGGTCCTTTTTTAGACTTCTAACACCGATTAAACTATGATTAAATAGCATTATATTATTCAATAAATTCTTTAAATTGATGTCATTTGGATATATGCATAATTGATGGATAATTTCCATTGAAATAGACTTTAAAAATTCACATAAAGGTGATTTTTACGTGAATTTAATTAAACAACATTTAATTAAAAATTATTAAAATTGCCAATATAAAGGAATTTTTTACTGAAAGAATCACATAAACTAACTTTGTCATATTCCCATTATTAAATTTGTATGTTGTACTTGTACAACTAAGTACAAGTCCTCAACGATTCCGATGTACTTTCTAGCCACTACCGTACATTTTCTCCAACGGACATAAAAATGACAGAAAATTTGTATCATTTTCTGTCAGAACTTTGTCTTGAGATAAAACTTGGAAAAAACAGACTTCATCTTTTTTTGTTAACTATAATCAAAAAGCTTTTAAGAATATTATAAAAATTTTTAAAACATTTCTTATTTTATCTTGCTTAATCAAATAATGCATTGGAATTTTATTATTTACCAAAATCTTTTATTGGGTTAAAATCAAATGGATAATAATAAGTAATATAATATTAAAATATATAAAATAATAAGCCTACTACTTTTTTATCTTCAATAATTGCATCAAATAGATATGTACGAACAATATATTTTATTGAATCTAGATCTTATAAAGTTTCTAATTCTTTTAAAGCTTTTATATTTGAATATTTATGCCAAAATCATTTCGATTGATTTTAAAATAATAAGTCACCATGAATTTTTGAATTAGAAAATAGCTATCCAATGGCCATTTTTTTCACATTTAAAATAAATTTTTGAATAAATGAGTGTCTTTTATTCAAAAATTTATTTTTGAATAAAATTGAGCTACTGAATAAAATATACTAATAATTTTTATTAGAAATTCACTTTTAATTAATTCTTACAGTGGAAATTACTAAATGAAGATGAAGATAATTAAATTTTTCTAAATTTCTTTTCGTTCTTTAAATTTCTTTTGGATTGTTAAATAGTTATTTATTTTAGAAATAAATTTTAATAATCTCTCTATACATGTCATTTCTTCACTTATTACCAAATATGCAGTATAAAATGCAAAGGTCAAGCATCCTGGCAAAAAACCAATACTAATTGGTCTGAGATACTGAGATATTCGTGTGGTATGCACTACCACCCCTGGTTTCCATAACAATGTATTATGTGGCTTACAGTACAGTTATGTACAAATCACATTATAATGACAGCAGTTTTTCCTTAAAGTGAATGATTATCTATTCGGCAAAAATTTCATAACTCCGTTTTTCTTATCTTTTTATACATAATTAAGACAATTCATTGTCTTTCAGAATTTTTAATTGTTTAGAAAAATTAGCTTTTTTTATTTGATTCTTATTACTTCTTTTAGTTGATAGGTTTTTTATAAATATACGATTCTATCTTTCTATATTTTATCAATTTTTATTTGATAACCTAACATAAAAAGATAAGAAAAACGGAGTTATGAAATTTTTGCCGAATATATTTTTGCATTAAGAATTTGTGGTTTCAAAAACTTCCAAAGGCAATTTATGATATAAAAAATGACAAAAAATATGAATTAGATTTAAAAAACGCAAATCAATTTATATTTTTTCATAAAATTTAAGCAATTTCTTGAGATAAATCAATTTGTTTTATGATCGTACAAACTATATAATAATAATCTATTTTATCAATCTACATAAAATGCCCTAAATAATGCAAGTTTTTTTCTAAAAATTTACTCCTTTTGAATGATCTTTTTAGTTTTAACTTTAAATCTGCATCTTTTAAAGTTATAATCGATTTAGTCTATGTTTTCATAAGAAAATTTTTTAATTCATTATTCAACAAATTGAAAGCATTTTTTGAAATTTTAGTACAAATTTGGTTTAAATTCATAAATGCTTAGATCAAAATATAAAAAATACTTTCTCCAAAATATTATTCTTAATACAATCATCTTGTTAGTTTTTTAGCAAAAAAATGGAAAATTCATCGGACTTCTGTATGTACCAAGCACTGATCTAGATGGAGTTAGACTTCATTCATCGCGTTTTATTGGTCCAACAAAACAACTTTAATAACTTAATGATAAAGCAACAAAATCAGAATCAGAATTTGGAATCAGAAGAATTGGGACAGAAATCGGCCAAATATTGCAAAAAACAACAGAATTGCTCAAAACGAAAACAGATCCAATGCAAAGTCTGTGGAAACCCAGTTTGTACCGTTACTACGGCGTCAAATATTGTGAAAGTCAGTGAATGGGCAAAAAATTCATTTTGGCATTTAAATAAAGCGTGATCACAGATGCATAGAGATTTTTGTATATTATTATTCAAGAATATCTACAAAGTTATTTATCGAGGTTTAGTTTATTTTTTTTATATATATAAATATTTTATGAAATTTGTGAGGAAAATTTAGAAGTTAGTTAATAACCAAAGTATTTTAAAGCCTTTCGGCGAGTTGTGACTAAAAGAGCAATGTTCAATTGTCCAGAACGACAAAAGTGCAAAAACAACAAAAGTATATCTAAATTCATAAAAATATTTTATAATTTATTAGGCCAGATGGAATGCGATGCCGAGGATGCCGACTGGACAAATGTCTTCAAGTCGGCATGGACCCGAAACTGATCAGCATACGGCAAAATGATGGGTTGGAAGAATTTTTACAAAAATTGGAATTTCGAAGGAGGACTCTCATCGAGTAGAAATATTTTTTGGATCTATGATTTTTTTAATATCCAATATATGTTGACGAGCATAAACAAAAAATATTTATATTTAGATAAATAAATTATTAATATTATATTCCATTAATATTATTTTATATTTCTTTTAATTTAATTTATGATACGGTATCAAATCCATTGATAATCATTGACATGAAATCAGTAAATTAAAAATTAAATCCATATAAATTCGCTATTTTAACTATCTATTTATAAAATAATTAAGTATTAAATCCTAAAAAAATAATTTATAAATGTGTATTTCATATACACTCAAATTTATATAAAACTGGCACTTTTGGCAACTTTCAAATGCAAGCTATCCAAACATAATTTTTTGCCACCCATCAGATTTTATTATTGTTTCAAAATATAAAGTTCGCTATCCCGTGATGCAAAAAAATATACTTTTATTTACTCAACGGTCTTTTAAAAATTTATTCATAGGCTATTATTAACGAATCACCATCATTAATGACATTTGCAGAAAGAACCGAAATAATTTTTTTATTATAATAAACTGTTTTATAAAGAAAACAAGCTAAAATTATATCTAATTAAAATCTAGTTAAATCATGGCCAAAAAAATAAATTATTAAAAATAGATATTAAATTATATATTCTCAAAGGAATCGTTTTAAGGAATTTGTGAATTTTCCTCTTAAAATATAAATTTTATATAGAATAACA
This sequence comes from Rotylenchulus reniformis, assembly GCA_001026735.1. Lineage (NCBI taxonomy): Eukaryota > Metazoa > Nematoda > Chromadorea > Rhabditida > Hoplolaimidae > Rotylenchulus > Rotylenchulus reniformis. The sequence continues at coordinate 31,169 of LDKF01000013.1, forward strand.
ATTTTTTATATAGAATAACAATTTCATAAATCATAATTAAAATACTGAAAAAATAATTCGCTACACTTAAAAATGTTGATAATGGTGGCAATAAATATGATTATTCTGCTGATTTTCGTTGTTTGCCCATCTAGCGATGCGGCAACTAATGCAAATCCGAATGCAAATGCGGCACAAACATATTATTGTACTCGTAAGTCATTTTATAATTTTAAAATTATTATTGTTATGAAATTTTCTCTTTTTGAAAAAATAAAAACTGAACATTCGACATTCAATAAAGAATAATCCTTATAATATATAATTTCTGTTCAAAAGATTCTATTTTTATTTTTTTATTGAATCATTGAAAAATTTTATTTTTATTAATTACTAGAAATTTTATATTGTTTTAATTTAAGATATCCTTCAAAATAGTAATTCATATAATTTTTAGATTTTCTTTACGAATCCGGACAGAATCTATGCCCTCCCGCAACTCCACCCCTAACCTATTACGCTTCGGTCCATCTTTGCTGCAAAAATGATCCCAATCTTGGCCGGGCTACAACCTATCGAACTTTTACCAGTGAACCACCGAGAAATTTTCCTCAGGGTTGCACAGGTGTCAAAATTTGCAGGATACCCCTACTTAAAGATGATTTTGTTTAATTTTTCAAATTTTCCCTTATTTAAATAGCTGCCTTACACGACGCGAACTTGGGCCAATATGTGTGCACTACTGGGGAGGACGCTTACCGAAGTTGGGATGCACGTTTTGCTGACGTGATACCTGCATGCTGTCCTGCTGGTAGTGCACCTGCAACAAGCGTTAGGGTAATCTTTTTTTCCTAAATAAATATCTTTGTGAATTTATTCGTAAATTTTTAGATTTATTTAAATTTTGAAAAATAAAAAATGACATGAAATAAGCTAGTTAGAAAAAAGATCAGTTCCGAAATTAATTTACTCTATCCCAGCGGCACCAAATAACAACGACCCAAGAACTAACTTTCCTTCGAACCTTAAAGCTTACCTTATTTTTCCCTAAAATTTTTTTTCAATAAACATTCACTACCCAAATATTTAAAATAACTATACTTTTCCTTCGAAGAATAAATAAATCATCGAATCTAAATACTAGGGTTGATCCCGGTCGGTTAACCGAACCGAAACCGAAACCGAAAACCGGGTTTTTTGGGCCAAAAACCGAAACCGAAAACCGGGGTACCGAAAACCGGTAAAACCGAAAACCGGGGGTCCAAACCGGTCGGTTTTCGGTTTTGACATACACCCCTAAGAAATGGATTTTTTGTAAAATTTCTTGAAAATGCACCCCCAAAAATGCCATTTTGAATCCAACATTAAAGGGATTTTGGTGGGAGAAAGAAACATGAGGTCCTTGGCTCAGTGGAAACGAGCCTGGTTCATAGACGGTAAGAGCGCAGGTTCGATTCTCCCAACGCTCTTTTTTCAAAATCCTTACTTCAAATATTCTTTCATTTATTTTTTATATTAAAAACTTTTTGGAACTAAAAATTTTTTAGAATAAAAATACATTACAAATAATTAATGTTATCAGAAAAACATAAATTTTTTCTTTAGAAATGATGATAAATTCTTTGCTTTCTAATCAGAACTTCCAGAAAGTTTTCAGGATTTTTTTTTAAATTGATGATTTTCTTAAAGAAAGGGGCCCAAATGTTCAAAAAATTTTCCCGGCACCCCTAATCTTTCTCTGGACTCTATTAAATTTAAAATGAATCCCGATTTTGATTGTACTCAACTTTTTATATCTTTCTTTCTAACCCAGAATAACTCAAAAAAGTATTACTAAAAAATCACGAATTTTTTTATGAAGGGCTCAAATTTCAAAATTTTCTCCGGCGTCCCTATCAGGGCCGCAGGCACCCTTCTAACCAGTGAAATTTTTACAAAAAATGAGCAAATTTCTTAGAAAATGGCACTTTTTACAATTTTGAGGCTTCGAATTAGGCTCAATTGCTGGAATACCTTGCCCATTTTTTGCCGAAATGAGCAAATGCTACAATTTAGGGATTTTTATAGTATTTTTTTTCGTTTAAAATTATCTATTACATGCAAAAAACCAGAAATGGGTAAAATTTTTCAAAATTTTCCAAATTTTCAAAAAAAAAATTCAAAAATTTTCAAAATAGCTAAAACCGAAAAAACCGAAACCGAAAACCGGGGGTCCGACGAAAACCGAAACCGAAAACCGGGGTCCCCAAAACCGGTCAAACCGAAAACCGGGGGTACCGGTTTAAAACCGGTCTGGATCAACCCTACTAAATACACATAATGGAATTTTTTATAACAGTACAGTATGTATATACTATTTAGAAAACTGGGAAAAATCATTTTTCTCAGAATTGTAATCAACACGAAAGAAATATTTCGACTTCGGAAATAATCTCAAAGGTTAAAATTATAAAAAATTGATAAAGAATTAATTCTAATTTATTCGGATGAATAATTTCCCCAGCTAACAACGGCTCATCTTGGAACTGCGGGGTTGGCACAGCCACAGCAACAAGCGGGAATTGGTGGTACGGGCACCGGTGGCTGGACCTTCTTCAACGAATGTCTGAGTTTACATTTTTATTTTATAATTTGAAATTAAGATGCTGGTACTGGTAGAGGGTCTGCTGGAGCAATAGGCAACAGGCACATTGGTGGCGGACGAGGTATTTTTCGCATGGAATTTTATATTTTCAAGAAAAACAAAACTTTATCTCAAAATATATAAGCATGAAAAATCGAAGAAATTTTAGAAATAAAAGATTTATTGATTTTTACAAAAAATTACCATTTACAAAGAAAAAAATTTATAGTACTTAACCAAAAAGAATTAAATTTTTATTTTTTTAGAATATTTTCTATTGCAAAATTATTATTTTAAGGATAGATTTTCACCCGTGATTTGTTGGCCATAGGAAAATTTTCCATTATTAAAAATAGGTTGCCGAGATTGGATCCCACCCTCTGGCGAACAAACTTGTGCCGTCAAAGCATCATTGGGCCATTGTCAACTTTATTCAAATCGAATGCAAATTCAGTGCCCGGTCGCATGTGGATTTTGTTGAACAATTTTTGGCATTATTCATTTTTCATTTCTGACATAAAATGTGAAATAAAACATTATTTTTTAAAATGGTATTCAAATAAGTATCTTGTAAAAATATTTTCTACACACCAAGAACCGACTTTTTTCTTCCATATAATGTATTTATCTGATAGTATTAAAAAATGGAAAATTTGGCTATTTTTAAATTATGCTTTTTTACGAGCACTAATGATATGTAATGATTAGGGCATCAAAAAATATCCATTTGGATATCCATTTGGATATTTTTTGCGGAGGCTCAAAATGGCCTGAAAATCAAATAAAAACCATTTCTAGCTTGATTTGAGTTCAAAAAAAGCAACTTTTATGTGGATATTTTGGATATTTTTGGATATTTTGGACTTTATGTGGATATTTGGATATTACATGGATATTTTCAAATTATGTGGATATTTTCGTGGATATTTTGCCATTTCTGGGAAATTCTTAAGCAAAAATGCAATAAAATCCGAAAATTTTATAATTTTTGAATTTTCTAAAAAATTTTTCAAAAATTTCCCAAAAACCTAAAATTTTCAAAAAAATTTTCTCAAAAAATCATATTTTTAAGAAATTTTTCTCAACAGAATGCGTAATTGAAGAAATGGTACCAAAATAACCAATTTCTCCAACAAACCACTTGAAAATTCCCTATTTGCAAATTTTTCTATTAATGGATTGGATGAGTTTCTCAATGAAAAACCTTGAAATGTTCCTTATTTGCTATTTCAACCAATAAAAAAAATTTTTGAATTATTTTAATTGGTTTTTCATCCTACCTATTTTGAAAATTTTATGTGGATATTTTTACTAATTTATGCGGATATTTTGCGATTTTTGGCGGATATTTTATCCGGATATTTTGCGATTTTATATGGATATTTTTTGATGCCCTAGTAATGATAACTAGGCATAAAATTTTTATCGAAATCCATATTTTTTTCTACATACTCAGAATGGTCTGAATCATGTAAACGCATTTTAGCTTGATTTGAAGTTTGAACCTTCTTCTTTGAACCTTCTGTTCTTAAAATGTAAAATATCGAAATTTTCGATATTTTACATTTATGATCTTTATATTTGTTATTTTCCGCATATTTATCCATCTTCCATAATTCGCTCATTTTTGAAAATTCTTAAACAAAAATGCAATAAGAGAAAGATTTTTTTTTTGATTTTTTGGAAAAATTTTTCGAAACAATTTTATTTTAATTTTTCAAAAAGGAAAATAAAGTTAATTTTTGCTATTAATCAATACCAAAAATGGTAATTTTTGAAGAAACAAGATTTTTGTCCATATTTTCATATTTTTGTCCATTTTTGGGACATCCATACTTTGCTCATTTTCGTGTTTCAAGTACCAAAAAATAACGATTTCTTATTCTAGAAGATTCGTCATTTGATCGTTTCGTGTTAAATTATAATCTTTTTCTGTGTCTCTGTTCCCTCACAATGTCTCTATCTCTCTCTACTATTTTATGCTTCTCTGCCATTGGTTCATTTTGGCTAGAAGAATTTCGCTTCGATCAATAATATCCCGCGTGTTTTGTGTGGGAGAAAGTGGAACATTGGCGAGAGAACAATGAAATAGTGGAGGAAAAAGAAAAACAGAGCCAAACGAGGAAGAGAATCGGTGGGAAAAAGTGTTCAAATTCAAACTTCAAATCCATCAATGGATTTAGGATTTGCCCTCCTATTTTCTTTACTAATTATCCCGGTTTTTCCGGATTTTTCGCGTAAAAATTCAGTTTTTTTGCTTTTAGTTTTTTTGCTTAAGTATTTTACTCTTTTGTTGATCACTTAAAAATTTACTCACTAATTTTTCTCTTACATATTTTCATTTTCTAATATTTATTATATTATATGTATATATAATAAAAATATTTTTCTTAAATTTTCGCGCAATTTTTCCTTATCTTTTTCTATATAATCTCAATTGATATAATAAATATCAAATAAAAATTTGCTGATATGACAAATTATTTATTGTCTTCCCCGAAACTTTTACTTTTAAAAATTAATTTAAATTTTTTATATCTATTTTCTCATATTAATTCTTGAAGTTTATTTTATATTATTTTTCATAATTTTATGAAAAAATTATAATACTGAAGACTGATGAGTTATTGTATCTCCATTGCAAATTTATTTTTCCTAATTTTTCTATTAAAAACGTAAACCTTCGTTTTTTATACAAATCAACTCCAAATTTATCATTAAAAATGTTGTTAGCCATTATTATCAATTGAATTTCTTATCACTTGTCGTCTATAATACATAGATAATACTTACCTTTGATGATTTGTACCACCTTTAATTATATTTGGATCAAGATTTAAACAAGATCTTGAAATATTTCGCCTTTAATTTTCATATATTATTATTCTTACAAATAAATATAGTTTTATTATGTCCTTTATTACTTCCTAGCCTTATAAATTATTTCCCAATGTTATTTAAAAATGTTTATTTCCTAAACAAAAATCCTTTTATTTTCTTAAGCTAATCGTTTAATTAAATTGTTTACCTATCAAAATTTTGTATAATTCTTATTCCATAGCTATTATATATCTTTTCTTTTCTTACTATGTTTACCATGTATTCACTATTTTATATTCATTTCGGAAAAAATCAACTTTTTGTCCTTGTTTTCCCAATTTCGACTGAATCTAAACCCAACCAGCTAAAGTAATTCGATTAATAAAACCTGATCAGAAGGGTTCATTTCATTCTTACGAAATAGTTCTCAAGGTCGCATCTTTTTGAAAAACACTGGTTTTCTTAATTTAAACAATTATTAATTCATTATATACCCATAGGAAGTGTATTATTATTTTTTTTCCTTTTTTACAATTTTTACTATATTTTTTATTTATGGTTAAATATTCTTTAATCGGAACAGCTGGTTTCACCCCCGCTGGTTTCACCCCTGCGCTAGAAAAATGATCATAATTTTTTCAGAGAAAAGCTAGAGAAGTGAATTTGGTGTCAAAAGATAGCCCTAAATTTCTGCTATAAATTTGCAAAAACAACTATTTGATTTGGCCAGGTAGAAAAAAAGTTATGGCCAAGTTAAGTCATAAAATCGTGGCTTTGGCCAAAGATTTGGCCATAACTTTTTTTCTACTTGGCCAAATCGGATAGTTGTTTTCGTAAGTTTATAGCAGACATTTAGGGCTATCTTTTGACACCAAATTCATTTAACTAGCTTTTAACTAAAAAAAGTTATAAGCATTTTTCTAGAATTTTTCTAACGCGGAGGTGAAACCGCGGGGGTGAAACCAGGTGCACCGTTCTTTAATATGAATTTCAGGATATTTATCAGTCAGTTCCAATCTAAAGATACATTTTTTATATACAGAAAAATCAATTTAATCTTTTTTTTTGAAATTTCTTCCCATTTTGACTCGGATGGTTAATGTTTTCGTCATGAATTCCATCCCTTTATGTGCCCCCATAAAATGAATCACATTCATTTTACGGCGACGTAGCTCGAGAATCAATCATATCTCTCGAGACTCGATATTTGATGAATGGGCGAAGCTGTATTTGACCCCAAAAATTCAACAAAAGTGCAGGAAATCCGCGTGAATTTTTTTAACATTTTGGATTAATATTCATTAAAAGTTTCTTAACACTTTGTTTTTTGATACTTTTTAAATTTCGATTTTTAATTACAATAGAGACCAAAATTGCCATGAAATAGAGCTAAAAATAGTTTATTTTATTTTTTATTTTCAGAATCAACAATACTTTTAGCGCGAAAGATTTATCCCAAAAAATGAATTCAATTTTTAGACACTCAAATCGATTTTTTAACCAATAATTTAATTCATTTTTCTTCATTTTTTCATTCATTTAGGAAAATAACATCGTGATTTGATTCAGTCTTTTCTTATTTAGCTTCATCTTTCCTTTTTATTTTTCATAAAAAAGGATCGCCTCGTTCAAGCGACATTCATATAACTCGTTTTATCAATAATCTCGTGAAAGCTAAAAATGATCTTTACAAAAAAGGAATAAATAAACTAACTAATTGAATTTGATTAATATTCTATTATTTTCGCCGTTAATTTCATGTACGATCATTTTGAATCAACAGAATTTGTGATTAATTACCAAATTACCCAAACCCCATTGTCATCCTCATATTTTTCACTTAAAATTGTGCAACTCGTCAGAAAATGTTCAAATCCCTGTCCAAAACATGGCCAAAAAATGGCGACCAACCCCATCGTCAACCGAAGCGCAAAAAGACACCAGCGGAGGAAAAGTTCGAGGAGATCTCGCTGGGCTCCCACCGAAAACACACTACCGAAATGTCGACAAAATCTGTCGAGGAGCAGAATATCAGCAGGTCAAACAGATTATTTCGCCAAAATGCAATGTAAAATAAATTAACTTTGCACTAGAGACCGGAATTTGTTCGAATCGGGATTCCCGAATAATCTCGATCGATCCGGTCTCTATTTACATTAGCACTATTTAGAAGACGAAATTTTTGAATCCTACTTCCCAATAACTGGCGGCATTAAACACAACAAAAAACCCTTCGCATATTCAATCTATTTTAGGACATCCTAAAAAATTAATCAATCAAATTCCTAAGTCTTGGAGGTAAGGAACATTTTCTTGGGAGCTGCCGTCATCCAAGTAGTGCCGATAAAATGTTATGTTCTTTTACTATATTATGCTCATTTTTTACAATTTATCCATTGAATTTCACCATCAACTTTTTGCGAAAAATTGCAGGAGTCTATCATTTTCTTCCATCCTCTTTTTCTTTATTCTTCATATTTTTGCTCTTTTTATATATTTATTTTTTCTTTATGTAAATGATTTATAAAATTTAACTGAATAAAATTAAAAAATTCTAGGAATATTTAAAAGATTTAAAATTTTTAATTTTCCTCCTAAATTATTTTTCCAACCATAGCAGTTTTTCGATGCTTTAATTATTCTGTCTGCATTCCTTCATTTCTGTTGGAATGGTGATGCTTCTTTCTCATACCCATCAGCTGACATTTTCAGAAAATAAATTATAATTTTCATTTATATTTCTCTCAAAAAAGTCCTTAAATTTCCTACTATTTTTTTGATTTTTAAAAATTTAAGAATAGATTTGAGTTAAGTTTTAATAAAAGTTTCAATTTTTCGGTTTAACAAATATTTATTATATTTAACCAATATTTATCGTATTTATTCATCCGATTTTTTATTTTGCATACATTTTTGATATTACAGCCAAATTTCCATCATGGGTATGGATGCGCGAAAATTTATTTGTATCCTTGTATTGTTTGTCATCAATCTGCTCAACTACATGGACCGGTTCACTGTCGCGGGTAAAATATTTGCAAAAATAATTTTAAAAATTCAAATTTTTAGGTATCCTCACTGACGTGCAAAATTTTTATCAGATCACCGACAAAATGGCCGGTTTTCTTCAGACGGTGTTCATCATTTTCTTCATGACCATTGCTCCATTATGCGGATTCCTTGGGGATCGGTCAGTTTAGATTAATATTATTTATTTTATTATAGAATTTTTATTAAATAAATTACTACATTACTTAAACATTAAGTTATACCTTTATAAATAGAAGAAATTTTTTGGTTTATTTATTTTCTTATTTTAATTTTTTAGATATATTTAAGATTTTTCCATACCAAAAAATATATAATAAAGCTATTTTTAATTTTTGAACTCGAATTAGCTGGAATTATTAATAGATCAAAATAATAAATTAATTATTTAACATTGCATTTATGCCATAGATTGTGGAAATTATGGATTTTAGAAAATATCGAAAATTGCTAAAACGAACATTTTTAGGTTTAACCGCAAACGCATAATGCTGGTCGGCCTAACAATTTGGGTCAGCGCGGTGTTCGCCTCTTCATTTATTCCGCAAGAAGTAATTGAGTCATTTGTGGAATCAAAATCAAAGAGTTATTTCATTTTTAATTTAAAATAATAAATTGATTTGTTTTAATTTCATGAATTTTTATCCTTCTCTTATTCACTTAGCAGTTTACAATGTTTCAGAAAAATTTTTTACTATTTTCAGCATTTTTGGGCCTTCATACTCCTTCGCGGAGTTGTTGGCATCGGCGAGGCATCTTATGCTGTAATAGCTCCAACTTTAATTGCGGACATGTTTGCCAACAAATTGCGAAGCCGAATTCTGATGGTGTTCTATTTTGCTATTCCTGTGGGAAGGTAAACTTATTAAAAATTACTAATATTTTTTATTTGTTGAAAAAGTGAAAAAATAAAATAGCATAAAATTTAAACATGCACAAATTTCAAATTTCTTATATTGACACTATTTTATAAAATTTTTATTAAAATTGAATTATTTTTACTCATGTTCCTAACAAAAACGGGGCCCCTTCATTTCATATAAATTTATTTCCTATAATTTTTAATTCATATAATTTTTATTTCATATAAATTCATTTCATATAAAAGAAGAAAAATGTTCATTTCACATAAAATTCCTAACGTACCCCGGATTTTCTATCGTTACCCGGCTATCTACGGCAGCCGTGGGGGGCTTAGGCCAAAAGCCGAAGGCGAGCCCAACAATAAAAAATTTGCATTTAAAAATAAAAAATCATGCAGCACTCACCTATTGAACAGTCCTGCCTTTTATTTTTTCCTAATTTTATGTGAAATGAACATTTTTCTTCTTTTATATGAAATGAATTTATATGAAATAAAAATTATATGAAATAAAAATTATATGAAATTAAAATTATAGGAAATAAAAATTATATGAAATAATTTTATATGAAATGTAGGTTGAACAACAAAAACACCTTTAGATTTTTGCAGATTATTTTACTTATAGTAATGTAGTGAAAAAAATCTTTTATGGTCTGTTTAAAAAAACAATTTACATATCGAATAAATTCTGGAATTTTTATATTTTTATTTCTAAATAAATTGTTTATTTTTCATGATAATAATAAATCAAAAAAATATTAAATTCCACTTCCTAAATGATTTTTTAAATTTTCAGCGGCCTCGGCTACGTCATCGGATCATTTGTCACTTCGGTGGCAAAAGGGGGCCATAAGGATTGTTTGGACTGTTGGCAATGGGGAATTCGAGTCACACCATTCCTGGGTCTGATCTGCATTGTTACTTTGTTGCTCTTCGTCCAGGAACCGGTTAATTTTCAAATAAATATTGATTTTTGGCAAGAATCTATTTTGCCCAAAATCCAATGCCAATAATTAATTATTAATATAAAAATTAAAAAATAAAGCAGTATCGTCTTAAAAATTAAATTTTTCAACTTTACAAATTTATTTTATATATTGGTTATACTTATCGATTTGTTAAATATTTTGCTTTAATATCAAAGCAATATTTTTGTAATTGGGAATTATTTTTACAGTATGCAAATCTATTTGATATATTTTAAAAATAAAATTATTATAAATTTAAAATTGATTAGGTCAGAGGTGCTGCAGAACGAGAATCTTCGCCAGCCCTCAGCACAATCACAGTCACTGATTTGCGGACGTCTCCGCAAAGAGTTGTGCCGACCACATATCAAAGGTATTTTGAAAAAAAATTTAATAATTTATTTTTTATGAATTGCCTTAATGATATTTAATCAAATAAAACAATTAAGGCTTTAAGGATTTGATATAATTATGGCTCTTTTTTAGTAAATAATTATGCATCTTTTTTTTTTAATAATTTAATATCACATCCAACAGAAATTCGAGTTCTATGGCAGAAGACCAAAATGCCGAGTCAACATGGCACCACAGCGTCAAAAGGCATTTTCACAGCTACCGTTCCGATCTTTCATACCTGTTCAATAAGTAAATTTTTTCTAAAAGATAAGAACTCTGCAATATTATTATTTTTGTGACAAAATTAGTTGTTTATGACCACTTTTAAAAATAGATCATTATTAATAATTTTATAAATAAATTATTTAATAATAATAGTTTGTTATTTTTAGTCGAACATTTATTTGGTCAACAGTTGCCTATACAGCGGTTGTTTTTGTCACTGGAACTCTTTCTTGGTAAAAATAAATTATTAATTTTTGTTAAATTATAAAATGCATATAATTGGAAAGAAAAATTATATATTAACAATAATTGTTAGAAGTTTCATTAATAATAAAAAATAATTTAATATTTTTAAACAAATCTTTAGGTGGGGACCCGCTGCTGTTGAACACGCAGAGGCCATGGAATTGCACCTGAATGACACCTCAAAATTGGATCCCGATGAGAAGAGTCACATTTCGCTGATATTCGGTAAAAAAAATAAAAATATTTTTTAAAATTATGCATTTTTCAGGCGTAATCACTTGCCTTGCGGGCATTCTTGGTGTGTCTATGGGAACCACAATGTCCCAGGTCATTTTAAAAAATCATTCTTTAAAATTAAAATAATTGAATAATTGGTATAAGACAAAAATTCTATAGCATTTTAATATTTTGTTCACTAATTGGTTCATTTAAATGTACGAATTTTTTAATGTAATTTTTTAATAAAGGTAAAGGCGAATAAATTTAAAGCATATTATTCAAAAAAATCCAGATAAAAAATTTATAAATATTAATTTGATTTTAAAGGTTTATTATTTTTGAGAGATTCATTATTCTTCAAAATATGAAGTTTTAATAAGTTCAAAGGTTAACAAAATTAAATTTTATCAAAAATGTATTTATATTTATTGGGCAATTAAATTTTAATAATAATTTTTTTGAATTTTTATTTATTTTTTAACAGATGTGGAAAACAGGCAGATTGTGTTTTGAGGGTCGGGCATCCCCGAGAGCGGATCCGCTGATCTCCGCCATCGGATCTTTTTCCGCGGCACCTCTGATGTTCATCGCCTTCCATCTGATTACTAAAAGCATGGTCGCCGCATGGGTAATTCTTTAATGCTTTTAAATCCTTAAGAATATAAAATTTTATTCATTCATTATTTTTCATGAATTTTTGAATTTATTCTGCAAATTTTTCTTAATTCAGATTATCATTTTCCTGACCATCGTTTGCCTTTGTCTGAATTGGGCCGTTAATGTAGACATGTTAATGTATGTTTAAAATAAATTTTAAAAGGTGAAATTGTTCCAAACTAAATCTAAGTAGTTTGTTCCATGCCCAAAAATATTTAGACTATGTTTGTCTTATTTTCAACCCAAATAATTAAAAGAGAAAATTAATTATCGAGAGAATAAATTCAATTTTACCTTAAAATTTCCAGTTTTTTTACTGCCAAATTGGCAATTTTTATGCTAAATATGCAATTCTAATAAATAATTAAAAATTTTATTGTTATAGGAGCATAATCATTCCGGAGAGGCGGAGTATCGCAAGCGCTGTGCAGATCCTGATATCGCACGCGTTGGGCGACGCGAGTGGTCCTTACATTGTGGGCGCCATCTCCGACTTGATCCACGGCGACAGTATGGCGCCCGCCGATCGCTTCCGATCACTGATCACCGCCTTTTTCCTGCCCAATCTGCTGCTTTTGCTGAGCGGCTTCGCGTTTCTGGCAGCCGCATGGACCCTTCCGGAAGCACTCCGCCGGATCGCGGAATGCGAAGCGACGCCAGCTCTCGCGGAAGACGCTCGCGCAGGTCAAAGATTGGAGTGGATAATGATCATATATAGGAATGAAAGTTAGCTTGAATATTTTCTTTTTAAAGTTTAAACAGTAATGACTAAAGTGAATAGTCAAAGAAAATTAAAAAAAGAAGCCGAAAACAATTTCGGAAAAGCGACATACTAAATATAAATTTTCTGGCTAAAGCCGCCTATATAAGCAAATATAAAAATGATTATAAATAAATTTGTTCGAATTCTATTTATTAAAATAAAAAAAATATTAAATAATTTATTGAAACAACTATGAATGAAATTATCAATACATGGATAGAGTCACAATGACCATATTATGTATATTTAAAAATCAGTAATAGATAAAAATTGCAAAATAAATATTTTTAATCGTTTGAATTTTTATAAATTCAATTAAATTGTAGATGCCAGACCATCACCAGCACCAGTGCATGGAGAAGAGAATCCAGCCATTGGACCACCGGGAAGACAAAACGAAGCATTTGAATAAATTATTTATTTAAATTGTACATTAAATATTTAAAGTGCCTGATTATTCTTTTCATTTTTTAAATGCATAAATTTTGCCATTTAACTAATTAATTTCTAAAATTAACATTTATAAAAATTTTCCTTTGTGATTCGAAAATGGAAATATTTTTTTTTTATCTTTTTATTGAAATGCAACACATAGCAAATATTTGTATAAATTTTTTAGCAGAATCTCTAAAGATCAAAAAATATGAAATATTTTTTATCTTTTATGTTTCTTCATCCATTCTTGTTTCCTCAATTGCAGTTGCGTTTTCGATGCAACCGGGGTGTCCGTTGTGTACTTCACATCGCAACTCATGAGGACATTCCAGATTGCACACAATCCTACCGTCCTCCACACATTTTGGCCCTTCATCATGCCGAACACAACCGTACCCTTCGGCACATTCGATGCAATCTAAGCCATTATCGTCGCAACAAACTGAAAAATTAATGTTTTTATTACATTTTTATTATTCTTTTGAATTTTTAAAATTTTTGAAGCTAACTTGGAATTTATATATTCATTTATCATTCGATTCGATGTATTTTCCCTGTACTCATTTGTTGATATACAAAATGATTTTTTGCCATTTAAACTAATTTTTATTAAGAATGGCTCAAAAATCTAAAAACTTGTGAAAGATACTTCTATTTTTCCTTTAGGTTTGCTTTTTGGATCAATTACAATTTCTTTTGAAATTCTCAAGTCGTCCACATCAAAAATGACCATGCCATATTTAAAAACAGATTTTTAATTGGAAATCAAGTAATCATTTAGCGCTTAAGAACTATGCCAAAATATTGCCCAAATTTCAATTAAGAAGGGTCTGCTTCAAACCAACGACCATGGAAATCTTAGAATCTCCAATTCTCAATTGTTTGCAGTCCAATAAATTCTACCATGTGGGCATTGTTCCTGTGGGATGCATTTGCCATCGCCCTTGTCTTCCCGTACATAGCCTGTCCTGCAATGGCATCTGGGTGGAAATTGACAGTTCACGCCACAGAACTGGTATGGAAATCGACAAGTTCCTTCACAGAGGGTGCAATAACGCATTTCTTCACCGGGTCCGCATAGATTAGGGACTGTAAAAATAAAAAATGGTTTAAAAAACCATTATTTAGATTTTCTGTTCTGCGAAAAAGATAAATTAAAAAACATTCATTATTGGTTAAAAATTCTAAAAAACAATTTTTTGGGCCTTAAAAATCATTAAAATAATTTAAATGGAGAAGATATGTTTTCTTCCCTTTTATACTATAATACACAAATAAAAAAATCTGTATTTCGGATTCCATTTTTGCCATGATCATTTTTTTATTCGATATCACTGGGAATATTTAAAAAAAAATAATAAAAAATTTAATTAAAATTTATTTCAAAATTTTTATATAACTAACTTATTAGCTAGTTATTTTAATATTTGGTGAATTACTACAATGACTTTATCGCATTTTGAAAAAACCAAACAAGTTTTTTATCCCTTAAATTCGGTTAAAATTTAGCTTCTCGAAATTTTTTGAGAAGAGTGCATAGGTTTATTCTTTTTAAGCATTTGAGTGTTTAAAATAAGAATAAATTAAAATTTAAGGCTAAAACCAACTTGGGTTCTCAGTGTCATTAATAGGTTCCTTAGTCAGATGTGATTGTGTGTAATCAGGCTGTGCTGTTGTGGTAATGCCAGGCGGAACAGATATTGTAATGGTAGAAAATGAAGCTGATGATGCTAAAATAAATAAAATAATGAAATAAAAAGATTTATTTCTAATTTATAGAAAACCAAGCCTATTGCGCCAGTTGTAGAATGCATAGTACTCTCTGATGTTTTTGTATTGATGGTAATATTCTCATAAAATGTGGTCGCTGATTTAGATGTAATCGATGTAGGTAACTGATCAACAGACATATTCGGTGTAAGAAAATGTTCAGCTGGAGTATTCGATGTAGTAAACTGATTAGTAGGAGTATTCGATATAGTAGATTGAATAGCAGGTGTAATCGATGTAGTAAAGTGATAAGTAAGAGTATTCGGTGTAGTAAACTGTTCAGCAGGAGTATTCGGTGTAAACTGATCAGCATGAGTATTCGTTGTAGTAAACTCATCAACAGGTGAGTTGTGACCGTCCAAAAGATTAGGAATGGTTGATATTTTATCAGGATTAACCGTCTGTTCAGGATTATTCAATTTATCAAAGACAGTTGATGTAGAAATCAAATGGTCAGGAATAATCGGGGTAGAAACTTGAATCGACAATTGATCAGGCATGATCGAAGTATGGTTGCGAGTTGCAAATGATGTAGAAATATTTAAAGAATCAGACAACTCATCAAAATCATCCATCTGATTGGGAAAGGTCGTTGTAAAGATATCCAATTGATCAGGAAAAGTAGGGCTAGAAATATCCTCAGCAGGATCATCCAATTCATTCGCCACAATATGGCCGATTAACAATAGGAAACCGAGCATTGGAAAATATTTATTTTAGATAAATCTGAACAGTAAAAATTCAACATTTTCAACTCTCTTAATAAATGCGATTAAATAATAATTTAGTTAAAAGTGCTCTTTATTTTTTTTGAATTTCACTTTATCATCAAATTAAATAGTTTAATTTCTATGCCATCAAAAGGAGCGCTACCCACTTCGCGACCAAACCACTTCGCGACCCGGACGCGAATTGACCGTCCCACTTCGCGACCATTTTATAGTTGGTCGCGAAGCGTACCCTGGGACAGTTCGCGACCGCCTTCGTGAATCCTTTCGTTTTTTACTTTTTTTTCTATTTTCTAATAAAGCAAATTTCAAAATTAAGACCAAAAATATAGATATAAATTAAAATTACATAGAAAAATAAGAGCAAGGACGGCTCAATAGGTGAGTGATGTGTGATTTTTGATTTTTAAATGTAAATTTGTTAATGTTGGGCTCGCCTAACATTAATAAATTTTACATCAGAGGTGGTTTATGCCAAATGCACGACACAATAGGTGCTTGCTGGATGTTTTTTGGATTTTTAAATGCAAAATTTGTTAATGTTGGATAGTTAGATACCACAAAATAGAAAAAAATATAAAAACGAAAGGACACTTCGCGACCAACTTTATTTTGGGACATTTCGCGACCACCTAAAAGTGGTCGCGAAGTGTCCCTAAAATGGTCGCGAATGGGACGGTCACTTCGCGACCGGGTCGCGAAGTGGTTTGGACGCGAAGTGTCCCTTTACCCATCAAAAGATGTAAAATCATAATTTTATTATAAATATTTTTTTTATTTTATTTGAAATGAATATATAAAATTCTCTCATAAATGTAATAATTGTTTGGTTATGAGTTATGATGTTAGGATGCAGAATTGGAATCTCATCATGGTTTTTGCATATTTGGCAAACTTCCCCGAAAAACAATTTATTATTAGTCATTATTTCATTGTAAATAAAATAGTAAAATATAATAACCTTTATAGAATAATAAATAATATAGTACGAAATTAATATGTAAAAAATTGATTTACCAAAGTTTCGCATAATAAAATAAGAAAATTATTTTTTAAAACAAAAATTTTATAGCCTTAAAAATTATAAATTAGTTATATATTTTAACTGTGATATTGCGCACTTATTTTTTACCAATTATCATGATTTTATTTTGTTTGAAATTCTCCATTGATTCAAATATAAAAAATTCAAAAAGAACTCGAACTCACATCAGATCACTGATCTTGAAAATAGTGGACTAAGCAAATAATTATTTTTGTAAATTTTTCAAATTATTTTTTTAATTTCCTTATCTTCATGAATATTTTTATTATTTGCTTTGGGCAAATATTTTGACCCTCCTCAAGGCGCCTTTCCCATTGTAAAACCTTGACCTATGGGATTTCCACGGGGTTCTCTCAGCTTATCACGACCATACATCTTATCAGAAACAAAAAACCTTTTTTTCTCTGTATGAGAAACCGCCCAACCTTTAAGAGTCGGCAGAAGGATGGACGACGAATGATCCACCAAAAATGTCAGTATAAAAGTCCACAAACAGAACAGCAACAGAACAGCATTCTGTAGGTTTTGATTATTTTTGTGATGAAAATAATTTTTTACTTTTTCATATCAGGATTTATGTAAGAATTTTGAGATTTTCTAATAAATGGTGAATATTTTTTAGTTATCGAATAATAAATTCAAGACTAATAATGAAAAATTAAAAAATTCAGTTTAGCCCACCATATGTAATTAGGTTATATGAACAAAAAAAAAGTTTACATATATGATTCACAAGAAACTTTTAGCCTCTCGATATTAGACATTTAATAAGAATTTTTGTACTTCTAATAAATCTTAATCTTTTGATTGGGATCTCAAGAATTTAAAAAGCTCAAGATTTATCATGAAAAAATGACTTAATCCGTATGAAATCTCATTTTAGAATTAATTTTAAAACCTCCATCCTTTAAATCATGTGTTTTAATAATTTTAAGCTATACATGTTGCCATAAAAAATGTTTCTATTTTTTGAAAGTAAATTTATTCTTTTCTGTTCTCTCTTTTTTTTCATGTTATTTTTTTCATTTTAGTATCTAGTTTAAAATAAATTGAAACTTTTTTTATGGCGACAGGTATAGCTTTGTGAAAAATTATATTTTTGAGAAATTAGTATAAGTAAGCAAAAATCGAAAATTGAATTGAGATTTTAACAAATAATAAATTTAAAAAAATATTCTCATTAATTACATAACTATGACATAATCATCAGCTTGTATGGATAATTTTCTTGTTCCATTTTAAGGGCCCTTTCCCCCAAAAATGCTTTCCCCAATTGTTTTGCTGTTCACTTTGGTCGCTTGCATGGCCGATGAAGCGCCACAAGTTGCGCCTGAAATGGTCCGGAAGCTGATCCCCACACCAGTGGACCCCAAAACATTGGCGGCACCGATCATTTTGAGTGAGTGAACATTGGCTTTTGGACGTCAATTTTCATGAAATCCCACAAAGAATGGTCTAAATGCCCTTAATAGGTTTGGCATATCCTGATCCCTAGGCATCCCTAATAATTTATCCAATTTTTTCAATTTCTTTCTGACCATGGCTCATCAGATAAAAATATATTCAAATGGAGTAAAAAATATCGTTCGTTATATTAAGTAAAAAACAAAATCTGTGGAAAAATATGTACATAGTTGAGAACCCCCAAAATTTTCTCTTTTAATATGGTGAATTTCTAACTCTGATTATCGATTCTATACAACAACCTATACAATTTTGAGAGCTACATTTGTCCGAAAATTCCAAATAGATTCTTTTTTTTGCAATTCAACATTTCGATTAGTTTTGTTTCAAAATCCTTAGTAAATCTCATAAAAAGGTCAGCTATACTATTTATTATCTTGATAAGTAAAAAAAGGGATCTAAACCTCGCTTGCATTGTTTTTTGAAATAATATATTATTTTAATTTATTCATTTTTCCCCAACACTTACAGTTCACGGCTATGTTGGCAGCAAGGCCTATGTGCAGGGTCGAAACGTCACTTTCCCGGCCCATTTGTCGCATTGCGCGAAGAATTGGGCCTTCCAAAAGGCCTGGATCAGTCCGTTGTTGGCCATGAATTTGGACACCCGCTTAATCGACCCTCCACAAGCTTGTCTGCTCCATATGTTGTCGTAAGTTTTTTACAATATTATACAAAAATTATTTTTTTTAAATTTAGGTTATTATTTTTTACTTTGAGGATGGAAATAAGGATTTTTCTTTTTTTATTTCTTTTTTCCCGTTTCGTTACATATATTTTTAGGGCCTTAGCAGTTCTTACCATTATATTATCGTAAACATTGAGTTTTAGGAATTTATTTTTCATTGAAAATATATAAGTTAAATTTGCATAAAAGTTGTCTATTTTGAACAAAGTGAATTTTGACTATAGATTTTTTTTTCAATTTTAACTCCTTTTTGAAAAAAGTTAGATCAAATTTATTAAGAACTTTTTTATAATAATTTAAACAAATAATGAAATTCTTAAACTAATTTTATCACAATAAAAAATATATAAAATATAAATTATAATGAATGGCAGGCTGAAATATGATCCGGCAAAGAAGCAGTTTGAAGAGCAACCAAATGTTGATGTGACTTTTCTTGGGGATGACCAGTTTGGAAGGTAATTACGGGGTATATCTCTAAATTATAATACAACTAAAAATTTGATAAAATAAATATATGCCAATTGTAAGATTGAAACTGCATGAGATTAAGGAATTATAAATTTTTGTTGAAAACTTGAATTATAAAAAAATATTAGAATTATGCATTCAAAATGTATTTCATTTTTATATACAATTTGTTATAAATCTTTGGATACAAATAAACCATCTGTAATTTGATAGGTTTTAGATTGAGGTAAAGGTTATCAAAATGCAAATTTACAAAATCAAATTCGTTTTATTTTTATATGATTAATGGTTTAGAGATAGAAAATTTTTTGAACAAAATTATCCCCACTAAACCTTTATATTCTGTTAGCGTCATGCCCATGTCCTGTTTGCTGTTCGAAACCCGTGCCGGATGCGGGTTCAGTGCGGGTGCCAAACTGGACGAGTCCAGTTTCATGCCGGTGGTGGACTTTTTGGAGGCGGAACATGCCTACAAACAGGGCGTGAACCTGTTCGGAGCATCTTATGACTGGCGTCGCACTGCAAACATGCGTGAGTATTACTGTAATTTTGACAAGAAATCTGGAATTTAGTTGGAAAATAATGCTTAATAATATTTGCATCAAATCTAATAGGTAGGTGGTATAGACTATTAACCTGTGCGAGCATACAAATCTTGCAAAAATAATTCTTTCCTATCGATGTGAAAAGAGAAATTTACTTTTTTTTTAATTTAAATGTTTTTTGGATTTTATAATTGATCGTTGAATGGGTCAGCTGTTTATAATTGAGCTAAAAATTTTAGTTAATTAAAAAATTTATGTTACTTACCTAAATTATAAGTAATAGATAGTTCATAAAATTCAAAAATAGGTCTCAAATCTTATTACTCATAACTGCTAGCAATAATGCTAGCTTTGATTAATTCAAATTAATAACTTTGTGAAGATAATTTCTTTTTTTTATTTATGCAAAATTTAGCCGAAATGGATGCGTATTTTGCGAATTTGACCAAATTGGTTGAGCGAGCCGTCGAGACAACGGGCAAAAAGGCATTTTTGGTGACCCACAGCATGGGCAACTTGATCGCCAACTACTACCTTAACCATCGTGTGGATGAGGTACAAGCATATTCCGAAAATTAAAAAAAAAGAAATATTTATTTAGAAATGGCAAAAGAAATACCTGAATGGGACCATCAATGTTTCGGCTCCGTGGGGAGGTTCAATGGTGGTGCTGGAACAACTGCTAAGGGGTGAGAACAGCAAATAATAATAATAACATAGAAGAAGTGCGAATACAGTATTCTCTCTATTTTAAGCCCCGTGAGTTAAATTTTTTAATCCTGCTCTCTTTTAAGGGCCTAAATTGGAGAGGGATCTTAAATTAGAGAAGGGCATTAAATTTTCAATTGAATGTTAGACGAACAGAAGGACAAAAAAAATTTTCATTTTGAATAATTTTCGTGATTTTTTTTGTGAATTGTTGTCAGCTTTTGCATAAAAATTCTGTTTTTTCCCTTTTCAACTGGATTTTTCTAATGTCGTAGATGACCGAAGAAGGGGGGGGGGNAGGGGAATTAAATTAGAAAAGGTTATGAGCGAAATTGGTCTTATAAATTTTAGCAAAGGCGTTAGCTTTTTGATTTACTAGCACCGTTAAAAACAATATTTTCTAACTTTTATGTGATTAATTAATTTTTAGAATTCTAAATTTTGATCGTTATCGATAAATAATGCGAGAACACGTCGATTTAAATTTTTAAAAATTCTAATTTTTCAGGCAACATGAACCGTCTGCAGATGGGCGGATCTCTGATGATCAAAGATTCGACCATCCGTGACTTCGTTTCCTCCTTGGCCTCCTCCGCAGTTCTGGTGCCCTCCAGCTTGGCATTTCCGGCCGATCAGACCCTGATCACGGTCAACGGCACCAAATATGGAACCAAAGAAATGGACGAGATCCTGAAAATGGCCGGAGTGCCGCAGTTCTCGCCCATCTACCACGAGCTCAACGAGCATGTCGAGGCCCAAAAGCACACTCCGGTAAGATAGTTTGAGGATATTAGTATGAATTTCAAACAAAAATATATATGGAAATTTAAAAAAGATAAGACAATTTTAATTAACTTAATACTGTAAAAGGAAATTTTTTTAACTAAAAATTTAAAATCGACTTCCTATACGATTAATTTATTTTCTCTTTTTTCAAAAAAGGAACTCATACGGGTTAAGAAGAAACTCATAAGGATTTATTTTAGTAAACATAGTTTAAGAAATATGTTTTTATCAATTCTCCAGATGTACTGTGTCCACTCCATCTTCGGCAACAATACACCCATTGCCTACAATTACCCTGCAGGGTACAAGCCTGATCATCCGGAGGTGACTCTGGGTCTCGGGGACAACATGGTGAACCTGGAATCGTTGCGCGTGTGCAACAAATGGCAGGAACAGGGCAAACTGGTCTGTTCATTGTGAATTAAATTAAAAAATAATAATAAATCTCAAGTTTAAAATCAAAAAGTACCATACTTGTTAAAATGAAAAAAAACAGATTTTTAAAGATAATAGTTTAATAAAAAATATTTATTTATTTATCCTTTATAAAAATGTATAGTGAATAAATATGAATTTAAAGCATCTTGAGTCGCTATATTTAAACGCAATAAATGATGGATTAATGTGGTTTAAAGATTAAAAATTATTTAAAAAATTATTTCGATAAAAAATCATTTGACCTTTAATAGATATCGAAAAAAGCTATCAATTTATAGAAAACGGAAAACATTTTTTTTAATTTTAAGGTGAAAAGCGTGGTGGAGATTCAAGGTCCATCTCACATGGGCATTTTGCACGACGACAATTTCTATCGTGCTATCGAAACCATCGTCGGTCTCCAGAAGATTCGAGGCTGATTCGTCAAACAAACTGAAGAAAAATCTCATTGAAAAAATTCAGGGATTTTGATCGATCTTCTTTTAACTGTACTAGTTAATATTTAATTTTTCTAGAAACTTTTTTTTGAAATAATATATGATTTGGTAATTTATCACTTTACTCTTCAAATTAAGGATTCACCATGACGATATGTCAATATTAAAAAGTAAATCCATCCTAGAGCATCATGACGGATTTATTATTTCCATTGAATGTTTCAGACCAATCCCATTTTTGATAAAGAAATTATTCCGTATCAGAAAAAAATGCAAATTGATGATTCAAAAAAAAATAAAAATTCTTTAAGCAATTTTTTTGCTTTATGAATGTGAATTTTATTTAAATTATTTTCTTCATCATCAATATAAGTTCATCATATTCTCATAAAAATCCTTCAAATTTTCGCCAATATTAAAAAAGAACTCAAAAAATCGACTTACTTGTCAGGCGTGATTTTTGGCCATAAAAAAATCACACAAATTCATGTGTTTAGGTTTAAATCCAAAAATAAATTTTTTTCGATGTGAAAAATCTCAAATGTAAACTCAAAGAGCCAATTATCAGTGAATTTGAGGGCCATTAAAATGTTCGTTCCGTTCTTCCATTCTTTCTCTTCATTCACTTTATTACCCTAATTTTATCAGCAATCAGCCGGACGGACGGAAAGCATCGATTGGAATCGAAATTACGTCAAAAAAAAAGTCAAAAAGGACAAATTCAGTTGGCCCTGAAATGTTTCGATGATCAATAAAATAACTAAAATTTGTCAATGATTATAGTTATTAATCAATGAAAAAATATTTCGAATATAATTTTATTTTCATCTTATTTATCTACACTATTGAAGTGTAAAAATACTTCAAATATAGGCTTATAATTTTAATAAATTTGTGACATTTATCCACCTTTAATCAAAAATTTATTATTTTTAGAATTAATTATATTTATAAATGTCGTCATTGTCTACTTCATCAATTGAAAATGCCAGACGGACTTTGATTCCAAAGAGCAAAACAGCTGACCAATTGTTGGCTATACTGGGTAAAAAACATAAATATATCCAAATTATATTTTTTTAATTAAATTTTGTTTTATGTTTAAAGAAATATTTTTTTAATAAAAAAATGAGATTATCAGTCCTCCGATTTTCGAATTTCAGGCCCTAAAAACCCGTATTTGCTGTTCATCTGGCTGTCAATGGCCCTAATGTGGGCCCTGGCGGCCATGCCGATGATGAGCAGTGCTTTTTTGATGGACGAGGAGTGCATGAAACAGAACAAAAGTGGCCCAAAAGCACCATGTATTCCAAGAAATGGCACTGTCACGTCGGAGGTATATGGATAATTAATACAAATTGTTACTAAAAATAAAATAAATAAAATTGTTGAAGAAACGCATTAGATGAAATGCTAAAAAATATATAATTTAAACTTGCTAATTCCATATAAATGATCGCCATAAGAAATTATCATAAAAGAATCTTTAATGCCTACTCTAACAAAAGATTAAAATTTGCAGTTCCATCTAAATGCGAGTCAAGGATTTCTGCTGGACATGACAACTTCAGCTTTTGTGTCTGGAATGGGCATCGGCAGCATTATCATGCCATTTTTTGCTGACTTGTAAATATTTATAAAAAATAATAGTATTATCAAATAAAACTGACGTTAACATGTTTAGCCGTTTAATATATTATTCTTCTTTATTTTATTTTTTCAATAACTTTTGAACGGTTAAAATAAAGCATTCGCAAAAAAACGAATTGTTTAAGATATAAGCAGATAAACTAAATAAAATTCTACCAAGTTTTAATTTAACTCATTATACTGGCATATAAATAACTTTCATAATAATTTTTTGGTGTCCGAAATTAGTATCAAAATGTAATTTACTTATTTGTTTTTTTTCTTTTTTCTTTTTATGTGTTGTATCATTCATCATATGATCATTTTCAGATCAGGCCGTCGTCCGGTCCTCTTGGCTGTACTTTTGATCGGCGGTGCTGGCGGTTGCCTTTCCGCCCTTTCGCCCAATATTTTTGTGTTTATTGTGCTTCGCTTCGTCCAGGGCCTTTCTTTTTCGGTTATAATTATTAATATACTGGGATCACCAGGAAAAACATAGAATTATTGCAAAATAATTGGTTAAAAAAAGTAAAAAACAAAAACAAAAACAAAAATCCTTTCTTTATTAATGGCAATTTGTTCAATTATTAAAAATGGTTGCAAAAAACTAAAATTAAAAATTTTAGTCCATTATTAAAATAAAAATTTTTCCTTCATAATTATCTAAAAAATATTAACACATAAATATAAGAATAATGTTACAATTTAATAAGGTTTGGGCTTAGGCTATAAAATTTTATTATTATTTAAATGAGTATATCAATAAATAAATAATTTTAACAAGTAAAAAATGAACTTATACATTAATTACAAGTTAACAAAATTATCTTTTTATTTTTTCATAAATTTTTACAGGGAACATGTCTGACCAACTGGGTTCTGGCCTACGAGTCAATTCCCATCCAACTCCGCTCTCAATCAGCTTTGGTATTCGGACTGTTGTGGGTGGTCGGCTACTGTCTGATCGCTCCGATGGCTTATTTTTCGACCGATTGGCGAATTCTGATCACTTTGGTGTCCGCTCCGTCGTTGTTCTTCGCCGTTGTTTATTATTTGTGAGCCTTAGAACAAATTTTTCAACAATAAATTTATTTCTATTTTTTCTTATAATTATTTTTAGCACTGTGCCTGAGAGTTTGCACTATTTGGTGTCCCGAAAAAGGACACAATCAGTGGCCAAATGGTTCAAATGTGCTAATAAATTTGCGCGTTATTCTAATACGGATCGGATCGATTCGGATGAAATTCAACCCTTCCTAGACCATATGGAACATGAAGTAAAATCTTGCCAAGAACATGATCACGACAAAACAAACAGGTAAATAATCTTATTTCATTAAGATGACTCTATTGATGAAATATTTTTTTGTAATTTAAATCATCGATTTTTAATTTTTAATTTCATTTTTTTTAGAAAAAGAAAAATAGTTTTTCTTTTATAGATCACTTATTGAGAGAATTCGTGCCAATCGTCGGCTTCTTAAATTTGTTGTGATTTTCACTTATTTATGGTATGGAAATAAACTCATTTTCCAAGTGAAAATGACTAAAAATATTTAGGACCTGTGATGCTTTCATCTATTATGGGTTGAGTCTGTTCAGCACCAAACTTGCGGGCGATCGTTACGTCAATTTCACATTGGTCGCATTGGTCGAAGTCCCTTCCTATGTATTTTCGCCGCCGTTACTCGACAAGTAAGAAGAATAAAACGCAATTTTACAAGTTGCATAAAATTAATCCAACCTAGAACTAAAATTAAACAAGTGAACCAAATGGTATGACCAAAAATTCCATTAGAAAAGGTGCAAAAAATACTTGAATTGTTACAAAGACTAAATTTTTGCAAAAATATTTCCAAACAATTTACCGGTAGGTATTTATTTTTCAGGTTTTTAATTGATTTTTCGAGTTTCACTAAGTCACTTTTATTGAAAATTTATTTTTAAAAACAAAATTAAAAAATAAAAAACTCAATAGAAAACCATTTTATGTCGGTCCAATTCTGACGAAAATTTTGATCCTGGTATTTCGGGTCCAATTTTGTCAAGATAATTGTGATCCGTTCAATTCCCAATCAGATTTGGGCGTCGTCTGTTCACGGTGTTCACCCATCTTCTGGTGGCCTTCGCCTTCCTCGGCTCCGTCTTCTTCCGATCCCATTCCTCCGTTTTGCTTTTGCTTTGGCTCTTGGCCAAATTTGGCATTGCCAGCTCCTTCACCGGATTGTTCGTTTATGCCAGCGAACTGTTCCCGACAGTGAATCGGAGCATTTGCATGGGAATTGCTTCCACACTCTCCCAACTCGGATGCACAGCACTTGCGCCAGGAATCAGGATCATGGTAAATTTGGAAATCAAGATCGGCCAATAATAAATATGGATAGAATTGACAATAAATTATGGATTTTAATTTTTATTTATCTTATTTGCATGCAATTATTCGCATTTTAGTATGACTAATGGTGCTGAAAATTTTAAATTTGGAATTATTGGTTTGAATTTTGAATCAATTAATATTTCACGTTTTTAAAATTAGGAAAAGATTTGATTTTATAAAACTACAAAAATACCAAAGGTTGACTCCTGAATATAAAATTTACTGAATATAATATTAAACTTTTTACTTATTTATCGTTTAGTCAGGAATTTCTCCGATCATGCCACCATTGTTTTTCTGCGTCTGTTCACTTATTGCGACGATGATCACATTTTTGTTGCCAGAGACTAAAGGAAAGGAATTACCAGATCGAATGACCGAAGAAAATGTTGACAATTTATAATAAACGAATAAAAATTAAGTGCCTAAAATTGAGGTTG
Source organism: Rotylenchulus reniformis (assembly GCA_001026735.1). NCBI lineage: Eukaryota > Metazoa > Nematoda > Chromadorea > Rhabditida > Hoplolaimidae > Rotylenchulus > Rotylenchulus reniformis. The sequence goes on from LDKF01000013.1 coordinate 57,939, forward strand.
ATTAATATCAACAAGTTATTTATTATTCAAAAATTAAATTTGTTTTACGGTTTTCGAAAAATTTATTGAATCTATTCGAATTTTATCCCAATCAGAAAACTTTATCCATTTATTAAATAAAAAAGATACAATAATAAAGTATTATTATTTTTCGAATTGTAAAGAAAACATGGTTTTCGAGCCTAAAATTCGTCCTCATCAGCTAAATTAGAAAATATTACATAAGCAGTTAATAAATGGAAAGTACCATATTCACCAAAATTTCTTTTTAAAATGATTCGCATGAATTGTTTAAATTTAAAACCAATTTTTCATGCATATCTCGCCAAAAAAATTATAGACTAAAAATCTGATTTCTGTAATTTCGCCAATTTCTAAGTTGTAATAAAAATTTTAAATATCATATTTTAATTTTTTACAAAAAACGGACCTTTACTTAGCACATTCTTTTTTATCATTTTAAAACAACATAAACCTTTTATTCTCTTTATATTCTCGAATTATCCTTCTCTGATATTTTTTAATAGAAAGGTAAACTAACTACATACTTAAATTAATCATTAAGACCCAAAATAGCAAATTACTTGTGGGAATAATGAGCTCATTCTGAATAATTGCACACCACACGAATGTCGAGATTTCTTTTGCGAAAAAGAGCATTTTAATTGAAATAATAATCGATCACACATTGAATGCCTAATCTCTCATTGGCAAACAAATCAGGGGAGTGCTTTATTGATTCTCCAGCCCGAAATATCATCTAAAATTATGTTCATACCTCGGC